>VDFB02002005.1:0-102148 GCA_007258455.2 Sequoia sempervirens
TTTTAAAATTCAACATTATTTTTTAGATGGAGGGTTTTTATATCAATCCAAATAGGTTGAAACCTCTTCGGCTAAGATCCAAGGACTAAGGGGTATCCATTCTGCCAAAGTTGCCCGATGTATGATCCTAGCCTTATCCCTTATGATGTCAAAGCCTTACACTCAACAAGACTTGATCCTAGGTGAGTTCATTCTAAACTATTCAACATCACTAGCAAACCAAGGGCCCATTGACCTTTGCCACATTTTTCACTTGATCATTATGAGTCAACTAAATTGTGGTTTCTCCAAATTGAACACTATGATAATGTATTTAAATACATAGCTTGATGGAAAAGAATCATATGACATAATTTGGAAGCACAATTATGAATTGAATTACAAATAGATAAAAAAGATTACATCAACACCACATCACTATCCTAGGAACATATTGCATGCTTGCTTATTTTTCTAGGCCTTGACTCATCATTAGTGTATTAGTCCCTCTTGGAGATGAACTAAAAAGAACTTCACCTTCACAATCTAGTAGATTCCCTAAAGGTGTTTGTAAGCATTGATTGTCCTTACATGAATTTAGATACTAGAAAATAAGGCAAACATGTCTCAAGTTGTAAAAGTGTAAGAAAAATAATATTAGTGAGAACTTATACAGTCACATACATGCATTAAGATTAGGTTTGTACTCATGTAGATCACCTCCACACTCACAAAAGTGAACCATGAAGGTGCATAATCTAATCTGTAGGTTTGTGATAGAGTTTCAAATTCCAACACCTTGTTGAATGGATACCTAGCTTTTGGACATTGTCATCTACATCAAAATTAGAACTAAACACCCATACATTTAATTTTTTGAGTTTCCACTTTATTGTGAACAATAATTATATCATTTCTTTTGATGACTAGTCTCATCTCCTAAATCCCAAGCTTTCATTATCACATCTTGATTAGGGTTTGGGCCATTGTTATGTCATATCCATTTGATACCACCCATTCACTCTTGAATTATCCATAATCATCAAACCTTAAAGACTATTTTTTCTAGCTAATATAAATGGATGCATTTCTAGTTTTGATGTGTTCCTATGTTTTGTGGATTTTAATCCTTCTATCCTTGATACACTCACGTCTTTCTATGTTGTGGACAAAGATGTATTTTCTATGGACCTATGTTGTTTTATAATGTGTTTGTGTATTTCCCTCCTTTATAAATTTGGTTAGTTTTTATCCTTTTCTTTTAGATTCAATTGAACCTCACTTGTCTATGAAATTTGTATTGATCTTACCTCTCATATGGCTTGCGATAGGTTGAAAGTAAAAAGCCATGTCCCCACTTTTATAAAGGAAATGGCCAACACTAATTTAACTTTTTAAATTGAATAATTGGAAAGTGATATATATGTTTTGAATTATGAAATGACTTAAATTAATAAAATATAATTTTTTAGTATATTTTTTTTTGTATTCTTTAAAAATAGAATAACCCTGAATGTAGTTTTTTTAAAACTAAAACTATAAGCTAGTTGATAAAATACTAAAAATTGAGGTAAAGTGGATGCAAATTTTAATATTGTAATTTTATTTTTTCTTTTAATATTAATAACTTGAAACTATAGTGCAAGTATTATTTTTTTCCTTATTTTTATAAACATATTTTTTTTAAAATCTTAAAAGTTATGTGTACTTAAAATATAACTATTTTGATAGGACACAACTATTTATCCAAAATAGAAAAAAAAATGTTTTGATATAAAATTTGTCCTCACGTGCAATGTTATATATTTTTTAAATAATAAATTTTAATATTTTTTTTGTTGTGAAGACAATCAACCTTATATTTTGGTGTTGATGACTTACTCTTAGTAAAAATAAAAATTATAAATTATAAATTATAAATGTTGATATATATGAGTACAATCTAGGGAAACAAAATGAGGTCATTAACAAACATGTTATTCATTCTCCCAATATCTCTCCTGTACTTGTGAGAGTATCTTGGTGAATGAAAATGAAATCATTGATACATTTCTTAATATCACTTTGCCTATTCTTCACCCATCTCCCAATATATCTCCCACTTGTGAGAATGTTTTGGTACAAGAGGATGCAATCATGAAGAATCATGACAATCATAGTTGTTCTTCTCCCGATACCTCTCCTACTTGTGAAGAAGGTATCTTGGTGTTAGAAGATCCAACCAGTGAGCATCATGAGACTATTATTTGTTTCTCTCTCAAAACCTCTCCTATTTGGGAAGATATTATGGCACAAGAGGATGAAATCATTGACACTTATTAATATCACTTTTTCTAGTCTTCATTCATCTCCCAACATATTTCCCATTTGTGAGAATGTTTTGGTACAAGAGGATGCAATCATAGACAATCATGACAATCATAGTTGTCCTTCTCTCGATACCTCTCCTACTGAAGGTATCTTGGTGTTAGAAGATCTAGTCATTGAGCATCATGATAATTTTGTTTCTCCCTCTCCCAATGCTTCCCCCACTTGGGAAGATATTGTCACACAAGAAGACGACATCATTGATACATTCCTTTCAAAAGATAGTAAGATGGCTTGCAAAGATGAAGATGTGAAGGTCACTTTAGATTCCCTCTCGATAGAAGATCATCAACAAGAAGTCAAATCCATTGAGCTTATGAACGCACAAGTGACTTTTAGGTCTCCTTTGATTATTGGACCTCCTAACACCCCTTTTGGACATCCTAAGACTCCTAAAATTATTGGACCTCCTAAGTCACCTCTCATTATAGGACCTCCTAAACCTCCAGGTTCTATCTTAAACTTCACAAAACAACTTACTAGTAATCATGTGTTGCAAAAACCAAGTTATCATACTGTAGATCACACATATAACACTAGAAACAATAAGCAACCAAAAAAATTCTAACTTCCATCCCATTGCCTTAACCATATCTCCCACCTACACCTGACATCCCAAATCATAGTGGTAAAGAATTTGATCTTGTTGAGTAACTTTGTAACATTCTTCCTAAGATATCCTTGTGAGATTTGATTCAAAAATCACCGCTTACCATGGCATACTTCAAAAGGCTTTGCAAAATGTTGTTATCCCTCCTAGTGCACAACCAAATGATGTGGTAGCTTTTATTGAAAATATGAATTCACCTAACTTGGATATTGTCTTTCATCAAATTGAATTAGCCCCTTTGGAAATGCAAAAACACAATAATGCTTTGATGATAGTGGCTATTATTAACAAGGCAGGGATTAGACGTACCCTTGTTGACAATGGTTTAGGGATTAATATTTATAGTGTAAATATTTTGGATAAAATTGGAGTAGAAAAAACTTTAATTCAAGCCATTGTTTTATCTATCAAAGGTTTTGATAATATGGAAAGCAAGCCACTTGGTGTCCTATTAAAGCTAGAAAAGATGTGTTGTAAAATCCCATCCATGTCATGCCTCGTGATCTCTCATATAACCTTCTCTTGGGTAGACCATGGATTCATGAGATGAAAGGTGTGCCTTCAACACTTCATCATTCAATAAAGTACAAATACAACAATAAGGTTTACACGATAAAAGTTGATCCAAAATCTGAAAATTATTTACAAGCTGAAACTAGAATGTTGAATCCTCTTAGCGTGCATTGACACCAAATAAGAAAGTGGAACCTTTGCAAAGTGAAAATAAAGATGAGTGTCTTTCATCGATGACAAAACTGTTGGATGCCATTTTGGGTTCATTCGATTTCATACCTACATCCATCGAGGAATACAAGATTACAGAAAATAAAAAATGAAAAAGAGAAAGAAGTAGCAATGGTATCAACACAACCTATCCTTGAATCATAAAAAACATGCGATTACACAACTTATAGCAAACACGAAGATACAAATTGCATATCCACTTATGACAAGAATGATCATGAGAAACCATCTTCTTCAAAGGAAATGAAAAAACTTTATGGAAGAGGTTATCAACTATTGAAAATTTTTGGCTATAATGGAAAAGGATGTGATATAAAAGAACAAGGTATCTATGTCCCCATAGAGCCTAGCATGCAAGAGACAACAAGAGGTCTTGGTTATTATCCTTTGAAAGAAATGAAAGCATCAAAGAAACATTTTCTTAATGTCAGTGTCATCACATGAAACACTCCTTGGACAAATATAAATAATGATCATGATATTGCTTCATCTTCAAACACATGTTTTAGTAATGATTGGGGTTCATTAGATTTTATAGGTCCTCCTTTATGGGAGAGTACAAAATCTCACAATCTAAACCTAAGGAGTCTTGTGTATGTATGACATCTTATAGTAAGCAAGAAAGTTCTTTTCCACAAGAGAAAGGAATATCTTTTACTATTGATCAAGAGAATATCTTGTCAAGGTTTCTCAATGCCCACCTAATTACTCTTCCTCCAAGAACATGAAATAAATTCTACAAAAAAGGCTCATTTTTTGCATATCATCGAGTGCATGGTCATTCTACCAATGAATGCCAAGCCTTGAGTAATAAAATACAATAGCTTAAGAATTATGGTGCTCTTCCTTGTGTTGATGCACCTAATTCCTCTAATCAATAGAGATCTTCTTCCTATCATGTTGCTCATCACTATGTGGCATTTGTACCTTTACGTATTTTGCTCATTGCCATTCATGGTGGTAAAATATTAAGTACAACCATATTTTTCATGGTAGTGGCATGATAGTCCTTGGTATGGTTGTTCTTGTCTCTATGCTTGGGGGAAAGGATAGCTTGTTTTGGAGAGGAATGCATTATTTTCAAGGATCCCCTCTTCCCCTCTTTCTCCTTAAAATACCTACATAGCAAGTATGTTGAAATTTTAAGGGGGGAATATATTACCCTTATCCATTTCATCTTGCGATGTTTGACCTATTAAAATACCCCCTTTGGTGGTGGTGTTGTTTGTAATGCCCTCTTAAGTGTGGTTATCAATTTGTCCCCTGAGACGTTAAACTTTATGCACCCCTTGAGGTGAGTTTTTGTAAATAGTTCATGGATTCAACATAATGGAGCTTGTTGGGTCATGAACTTGAGCACCCATTTTTAACATGGCCACCTAGCATGTAATACAACTTTCTTTCTAGTGGAGCCATGTGTTCACAAGTGAATTTGCATCCTTGTGAAAACATCATTTTATCTTGATAGTACATTTGATGGATGACATTTGGTATTTTAGACAATTTGAGACTAAGTCTCATTGCCTTATCGACTCAAATCTTTTAGTACTAACCTTGTGTTTTTTTGTGGGTCCTTTTATGTGTCTTCTTTGTTTTTACATCATGTTTACACTCTGTTTGTTTCCATTTCTTCATCATCTTTATGCTCCATCAGGTTATGTGTTTTCATCATGTATGCTTTGTGTTTTTCGACATGTATGTTTGTGTATGTTGTGTTGCATACCATAAATATGTGTGTTCCTTTGTTCTTTTTGCTTTTCCATGGGATCTGGGATCCCATGGGCTTGTGCACTCCCCCTAGATTCTTTGTCATCCTATCTCTTCAACATTTGGACAATCAGACCCCTCTTGACATATTTTTCTACTTTAGTGTGAGTTTGAGTGTAAGTTCATACTCTCACTAAAGTGGTGGCTAAATGACTGAAAAATTCACCTTATGTTTGGTCCCCCCATACATTATTAGACCTAAATGAGTATATAATTTCCTAAATTATGCATTCCATGGCCCCTTTTTGACAATTTCTGAGGAATTGCAAATGGGAATCAATTACATTTATCTAATACATTTCCCCCAACACCAATTGTCCTAGAAAATAGGTCCAAGACACTCATGCATTGGGAATGAGTGTTGTCCTATTTTCCCTTCAAATTGAAATATATTGGTTGTGGCAATTTAACATTTGAATTTCAATTGTCTAAAATCGGCCATCAAGATCTTATTTTTGTGAAATTGAATAAATGCCTATAAATACCCAATTATTGCATCATTTCAAACTAAGCAAGAAATTATTGGAAAACTTATGATCAGGGGAATTATTGAGCAAGTCAAGAATAGAATTTCAAAGCTTCATTGCAATAATTCAAGATCCGAACATCATGCTAAAATTCTATGTGAGTTTATGTGTATTCATGTTATCATTATTTTGTGAGGGCTAACAATTTTGTAGGTCTCCAAGCAATTCAAGCATTCGAGAAATCAAGCAAAACAAGATCCAAGTCCTTGAGGTGATGTGTATGATTTCAATCCTTCAAGGAAGCCATTGAAGGGTGTTGATTTGCAACACTTTATGATTTCATCATTCCTCTTTTTCAATTATCCATTTATGATTGACATTTTCCATTGTGGAAGTGGAAACACTTACAGGGGGTTTGACTAAGGAAAGCCCCTAAAATGGCCCAACATTTCCTCTCTTTGTGAATGTGCAAATCTCAATTTTGAAGAAGATTGAAAGGAGTTTGAAGATAAATTGTTCATTGTTGCATTTGAAGACCTACATCTTGTCAAACTACGGAAACTCAGTTACATAAATATTTAGAAGTTTTATGAAAGATTTATAGGTAGAAATATGAAGCTTAGATCCAACATCAGAGGACCCTAAAAATAGATCTGCGAAAGCATACAAGGACACTCATGCCCTAAGTGTGACTTTCCTCCAAAATCAAGCTCAAATTTGAACCATAGGTGCATATTGTCCTACTTTTTCCCACTCAATTGTTTGAATTTGCATGTGATTTTTTGTGTTTTTTGTATTCACATTAGAATAGTAATTGCACTACTAGCCTAGTTCGATAATTGCATTTCATCATTAGGACATTTTCAAATTTGGTCAAGGGTTGGTTGACTCACCTTTTGGGCTATAAGTCAAACACACACCTTATCAAATCCATCAAACCCCCACTACCACTCAAATCTCTAATAAATAAATGAAACACATTTTTAGAAAGTTCATAAACCCTAGGGTCAAATCTTAGGGTTTTACCTTTTTCTATGTTTCAGTCCCTACATAGTTTAGACTATAAATAAGGAAGAGTACTCTCTCCCATATCATCATATCATACAATATTGGATTCATATATTATTATCTAATTATTGGAGGTCACCCCCTTGAAGTGGTCTGCTATATTTCTGATTTTTGCAAATATTTCCAAGAAATATCTTAACAAGTGGTATTAGAGCTATGATTTGGGCCAAAAAATTTGTTTGCACCATAACTTTCAAACTAGTGCAAATTTGGATCTGATTTTTTTGGGGTTTTGAGGTATGTATTAGGTAAGATCTAAAAAAAAAAATTCAAACTTTGAAGTGTAAGTTTTATAACCTTTATTAAAATTTCTTTTTTTTCATTAATTTTCTCTATAGGCCAAAATTTTAGGAATTCATTTAAAATATATATATTTATGAAAATATTTAAAAAAATTAGGTATGGTTAGTTCTTTTTAATTTACTATTGGAAATAAAATAAATCCTTTAAAAAAATTCAGTGGTTAAAGTTTAGTCAAAATTTTCATTAATTTGCTCTATAGGGTGCAATTTTTAGAATTTTTGTAGAAAGAAATATATTTTTGGAAAGATTATAAAAAATTAGGTAGGGTTAGTTCTTTGAAATTTATTTTTATACATAAAATATATTCCTTAATCTAGTGATATAGGTTTAGTCCAAACTAAAACATCAAATTCTCTTTCAAACCAAATACTCTCATATCTTAATACATCTTAAAATAAAATAAAAATAATTAAAGCCATATCATCTTTAGGATTAGAGGAACTTTCTAAACATATGAAATCTAAGGGCACATTTTATTTTCCACCACCTAAAATTGAGGAAAGAATTCCACAAGGACATGAAACAACAATACATTTCATTAAAGATAAATTGTTTGAACCATTTGTAAAATCCTTAAATGAGCATTTAGCTAGGTTTATGAAGGATTTTTTTATCAAAATTAAAGTCCCAACAAAACCACCAAGGTGGGTACAACCCTAATAAACCAAATCAAGGGATAGGAGAACCTTTTCACCTACCAAGAATACATATTCATATATTTGATGGTAGAAATGTGATTTCATGGATAAGCCTCATAGAACAACAATTTAAACTTCACAATATACCAAATAATGCCATAGTTGCCATTACTTTAATATATTTAGAATTAAGACCTCATCAATGGTACCAATGGAAGATGAATGGTAGACAAGGACAATTGTTTAGTTGGAAATAATTTAGTAAAGAATTAGCAACCTTCTATGAGAAATCATGCATTGAAAACTATTTTACCCAACTAAAAAATTTAAAATAATTAAGGTCTTTATTTTGAATGTAATACCAAGAATTTGAGATTGGCACTTAAACCTCCTGAGGTGACACCTTACCAAAGTCTACAATTGTACATAAATGGACTTAATGACCAAATTCAACATTATGTTCATTTGTTGGAACCTTGTATAGTTAGGAAAGTTATGCAACAAGCATTTCATATCGATAAACAAAACACTGCCAAAGGTGAAATCATGAAAGTAACTAATAAAAATGTGACTAATGCTACTAGAAAAATATGGACAAATTCTTTAACCTAAGAGAAACTAGTAAGCTCTCTCCTCAACAAGAGATTGAGAAAAGAGAAAAAGACCCATAATTGAATTGTGATATCAAATGGTCAAGGAGTCATAAGTGTTCTAGTAATGAGAAAAATAATGAGGTTGAAGAAGAGGGAGAAGTACCTACAAAATAACCAAACATAAAACTTAAGAATGAGAATTCCAAGGAAAAATAAAGCACTATTATCCCCCTACATACATTGAATGAAACAAATGCACCACAAACATTCAAAGTAATTGGTAATAGAAAAAATAAAATTGTGAAAGTGTTAGTGGATATCGGTAGTATGTGCATAAATTTAATGATAGAAAATTAGTTGATGAACTCAATTGTTTTGTTTATGTTGTCTCTAATTTTCAAGTGATGATAGCTGATGGGAAACAACTACCTTTTGGTGGTAAATCTCGTCATATAAAACTATCAATGGGGAATTATCAACTAGATTCATAAATTTTTGCTATCCCTATTAGGGGAGTGGATTTAGTTTTAGTAGTGCAATGGACTAAACAATTAGGAATAATATCTTTTATTTTTTAAGGCTTATCCATGGCTTTTAGGATACATGAGAAAAAGTATGAACTTTTGGGAATAAAATCATCACCAAATGAAAACATTAGCTCCCATAGGATGGAGAAATTACTCAAGAAAGGTTCTTATAATATAGGGGCATAATTAAATTTTATAGAAGCAAAAGATGTGATACCTCAATATAAACCAAAAATTCAAGAGATTATTCAACAATGTTAACAAGTATTTCAAGAATCCAAGGATGTACCTCTAATTGGAGATATTGAATTAATACCAAGAAGTATTGTTCATCCCAAAAAAATCCTATTTATCTCCTATTCTTATTCTTAACAAAAGGGATGATCCATGGAGAATGTGCTCACATTACAAGAAACTAAACAAAATCGCTCATAAAGATAAGTTTCATATTCCTATTGTTAATGAATTGAAAGAAAATTAAATTTATGCAAAAAAATCCAAATGTATCTTTAGGGCGAAACAAGTAGAATACTCAAGACATTTGGTGTCACTTAAAAAGGTGTTAAGATGGACCCTAATAAGAGAGGATTTTTAGGTATAACAAGATACTATAGAATATTTGTTCATACCTATCATCAAGAAAAAATTCTTTTGGGGAGGTATTAAAGCAAATATCTAAAAGATTGAGGTAGAATGTTTGATATGCCAACAAAATAAAAGGGAAATAATAAATACTTTAGGCCTCTTACAAATATTATGAATTCCAATACAACATTGGGAAAAAATATTAATAGACTTCATTATGGAGCTACCAAAGATAAATAATATTTATGTAATTTGACTTGTGGACTCTCTCATCTATTTTCCACTAATATTATGGAAAAAAGTGTTCACACAAAATATACAAAAAATTCATGGAATTTCCAAAATCAGATTGGAAAATGGAGCCACCTCAAAATTTCTAATCAAGTGGAAGAATTTTCTAGTTGAAGATGCAACATGGAATGATGAACGATGCATACAAAATATTCTAGAGTTGCTAAGCATTGAGGGCAATACTTTTTTGAAGGGGAAGAGAATGTTATGATTCTAATATGATATATTCCTAAGTATATATTATATATTCCTAAGGATAAGCACTTGTTGCATTCTTATCCCTAACATAAATATTAGTTAATACACTAATACCCTACAATTAGGATGAAAGGGTATGTTCCTACATATTTTAGCCTATAAATAAGGAAGAGAACTCTCTCCCATATCATCATATCATACAACATTAAATTCACATATTATTATCTAATTATTGGAGGTCACCCCCTCGAAGTGGTCTGCTATATTTCTAATTTTTACAAACATTTTCAATAAATATCTTAACAAGCTGAATAAAAGGAAAGTATTTTACTCCAACCAAGATGATGAAATAATATGCACTAAATCCAAAATAGGTAAATATTCTATAAAATAGGGTTATCTTTCCATCTCTAATTCAAATACCAAATATCAATGGCCTTCACATCTAATTGGCATGGCTTCCCAAAAGTAGGTGATTTTGCATGGCTAGCCCTCAACGATAGAATTCTAATTGGAAAAAGGCTTGATAGATTGGGTATAACAACCCTCTTTCCTTGTGTCATATGTGGAAAAGCCTATGAAGACAAAAATCACCTTCTTTTAAAATGTTACTTTAGTCATCAGTCTTGGAAATTGTTCTAATGTAAATTCAGTTGGTATGGTCCTCTACATAATTAATTGATTAAGAATTTTCAATGTTGGCCTTTTCTTCAAAATATGTCAACCTTTTCTATTCTATGGTTTATAAGTCCTTCCTTTTTAATATAGTAAATCTGGTTGGAAAGGAACAATAGAACCTTCAAAAATAAAATATCTAAGATTGAAAAGTCTATATCAAAAACTACCATGGAATTCTTATTTAAGAATATATCTTCAAACATAGTCTTCTTCTCATGGGACAAATTTAATTTAAAGACTTGGGATTTCTTACAACCTCTATCCACAAATGTTGATTATGCTAAGTCTACCAATAACTCTTGAACAAAATATTGGTAAGATGGATACCTCCTTCCCTAAACATGATCAACTTGAATTTTGATGGTGTCTTGAGAGGAAATCCAAGAATATCAGGTGTTGGAGCTGTTCTCAGAGACCACTCTGACAAGATAGTTGTAACAATTTGAAAAAAAAAAATCCCTCAAGATCAAACAATGTTGTTGAATTCAATGCCCCCATTCTAGGTTTAGAGTTGGCCTTCAAAAAAGGGATACATCATTTGATTATAGTAGTAGATTCCTTAATCATAATTAACCTTTTCTCTCTCATAATCATATGGAAAATTAGACATTTAATTACCCTATGAACTAGGCTAAAAGCATTCTATAGAAATTCCCCCTCTACCAAGTCAAATATTGTTTCCAAGAAGCCAGCTGGCTAGCTGATTTGATGGAAAACAGGGCAATAGATAGAAATCTAAGTTATTATCAATTGAGAGAAAAAGATTTGAAACCTTTTGATAAAATTCAAATACAGATCCAATGTTAACTTCATTGGAAAACACCTCTTCTTTTAAAGGTCTGCACAATACTTTAATTCAGCAAAATACAGTCACACAAAGCTCCACTGATATCAAATGGTAATGAATTGGAAACTATTTTGTAATATACCCTGGATTTACAAGTAGGATGATCAGGCACTGCAGAATTTGAGTTGGAATCTTCTCAAAATCAATCACACCACCAAGTCTGGGCTACTTTCTATTCAAAATCATTCAACCTCCCATGTGGACTCCATAGGATTTTAATCTACTTGATTCACCCAAGCTCAATAAGGTATTTAAATGCAGTGATTCTATTCTTATAGAACAATCCATTTGACTTGTCATTGGTGAAGCTTTTATCCTAGATAACCTCTACCATCTTTCCTATTCTGAGGTTGCCTCGTGATTTTTATCTATTTTAATGGACATTATCCAATGCCAACACTTGCTCTTTCATCTCGTTCAAAAATATATTTGGCCTGAAATCCTTTCAGGCCCCCTCCTTCGTAATTCTTTCACTGATTACGTCCCTCTTAAAGGTCAAGCACTTGTAGGAGGAATGTTCTCCAATTTCCTCATGCAGAAATCTCAAGAGGTGAAATGCATTTTTATTGCAATGTCTTCAAGCCTGAAATGCGAATGTTCCTTGGTATACAAACATGCAATTATATCGCATTTTTATCAATTAGATAATACGATTTTGATTGTTGTTCACAACAAATACTCAGCATCTGTGTTTTTTAAATCACCCTTCACCTGCTTTGACATCCACTTCAATGCCACTCTTGAATGAAACTCATGCTACAAAGAAATATCAACTGATGAAGACAACTATTCTCCATTTCCCAATTAAAGTCTTCAGGCCTTCATTTTGTGGGATCTTGGTGGTCAGAGGTTATCAGAATATGAATGTAATAGCTTGCTTATTGAGAATATTTGTATATCTTTTTGAAACATTTTTATCATTAATGCTTGTTGCATCACTACAACACTTTGAGCTAATTCGATATATATATTTCTATAAGCATTTCAGTCTGTATTCAAAATTTGTTTATATTAATATAATTATAGGGTTTCTTCCCCTTTCAGCTTAAAAAGGAGATATTAAAGATGATTGAGTAAAAGAAAGATACAATGCCAATGATATAGAGAGTAGATTAAATACACTATACTAACACTAGATGCATCTAACTGCTAGCATAGGAGAGGTGTCTGCAATGAGAAGGAGACAAAAAAAAAAGAGAGGGGGAGTATAATCACTTGTAAGCTGCAAGAGACCTTCAAAGTGGATTCAAAAGTTATAAAAATGTTGTCTATCCCAATCGCACCATGAAAAAGTAATGTTTTGTTTACTTTAAATCCTTAGATCTTTTTCAAGAAAGTTGTAGAGAGCTTAAAAAAAAGCATATAAATGATTCTCAAAGAGAGAGAATTGAAAGTCTTTTCCTCCCTTTTTTTTTACAAAATATCAAGTCAGGAGTGTTTTGTCAAAGCATGACTACCACTCAAGGGCGTTACGTTAAAATATTCTCAAGAATGTAATGCTCCAATGACCACTTGAATCATGAATTTTTATGGGACGCTAGCATGTCCCACATATATCTATTTGTGGCGCTCCCATCTAGGAGAAATGAACTCAAAAACCTAGGATCATTAGAAATTTGCTAGCTAGGAGATGTTTTGGTATCAAAACTTTACATTTTAAAAACTATTTTTATATTATGAGCTAAAGGCAAGGACGTTACATAGTATAAAATTGCAGGGGTACACAATTTCCAACACTACATTTTGCCCCCATTTTAGTAGGCATATACATTATGCTAAATATGCATGCTAAAGTAAGAATGAATTATAATAATAAAATTACCAAAGGATATTGTAGAGGAAGCATAATCTTCAATCCACATGGATATGCCCCTAGGGAGAAGACCTACAAAACAACTAAAATACTCTACACAAAATATACATGTTATTCAAAAACTTTCAGATATACATGTTACCTAAGAAGGCACATATTAGACAAAAAGAGAACATAATATAAATTTGTTCTAACAAAAAAACACACATATACAAAGCTTAAAACTAAGAAAATAAAGAAAGATAATAGGAAGAGCATGGGATTAAAGATTTTGATAGATGATTTTTATAAATGATTTAAAGGTATGGCTAGTAAGCTATATTATGCTAGAAACCATACAATGATTTTGATTGATCATGGTTGTTGCAAGTTGTGTTGCATAACAACCATGTAAAAGATAGGACATGTGAAGCTCGACATTATAACAATCTACACTATGGTAGGTGGTTCATATGCTATCAAATAACTACTTATATTTTTTATTTGAGATAAAAAAGTCACTGTGCATTATGATAGTCCCCCTTTAAAATAATTGCATGACTTGAGGAGTGCAAGTTTATTTTCATCTTTCATGTCTTCCAATAGCCATCCCTAAGCTTCAGGCTTAGGTTCCTCAATGTGTTTGTACTCATACTCTTCCTTGGTGTCACATGCATGGCACTCTGTTGCATCCTCTTTCTTTCTTATAGTCAAAACATCATTAGAAGGATAATAAAAATTACCTTTAGCTCTTGCCTTCTTTTGTTTCCACCTTTCAATCTTGTCCTCCAATTCATTTATTTGTTGCTGCAAATTTATCATTTCTCTTTCTCTAATATTTCAAAATCTCTTTCTGATTTCCTCTAGTATGGGAATCCTTGGAACCCATCTAATGACAAAAGTATTTTTGCTCTTCCCCTCCAATACCATTTTTAGAGACTCACAAGTCCCTCTATAGTTACAAGTACTCCTTGCAACAATATCATACTCACACAACTATCCTCTACCCAACAAAGACTCTAGAAGATGCTTCCTCTACTCATCCTCTCTTAATGGGGGAACTCTACACCTTCTACCTAGCTTATCTCTATTGGAGGATAGTAGTCATAGACCCTCTTTCATGCCTGCAACAAACATACTTTCTGACAAATCTCTCTCTTGTAGCTTCACTGTGTCACTCTTCACCACTCCTCACCTGTAGGTCCTAGGGCATACTTTGCACTCTCAAGATCTTTTGGCTTTGTTAGAAAAATACCATTGATGAAGGGTACTCCTGTTACAAACTAAGACTCGCCACAACAACACAGATTTGCACAACAAAAATACAAGAGAAAGAAAAAACTTTCTTTTATTTCTGAAATGACATTACAACATCACATTCCATCATATGGGCTTTGATTACAATAATTTGCAACTCTATAAATCTAAAACAGATTCGCTCTAGGCTCTCAGGTCTTGCAACCAGACTATTACATCTGACTCTCCTTAGTCTAGTCTCCCCCTCTCTTCCTTGTCGGATTTCTTCTCACCAACCAACCTCCCATATTCTCTCCTCCTCATGGGTTTATATCCTTTCCTCTTTATCTTCTCCAACAAGAAATCTCTTTTCCTTCACTATAACCACGTCGGCCATCTAGGTTTTTCTATAATTTGATCTTCATTTAATTCTTTTACTCATCTTTCCTTAGTACCACCTTCATTGTCCAACCAAAAATTAGGAACAATTTTCTCATTGTCTGCACTATCATATCTAGCACACCATTGATCACCATATTCGTGTCTCGCTATTGGGAACACATTATGTTATCGGGTTGAGACAATTCCATGTCACACCGATATTGATCACTCTTCTTGATACCTCATTTCTATCCTCATCACCATTTACATTTCACAACAATGATGTGAATTGACCTGTCATCTAATCACCATTAGCCACCTATCTACACATGTTATCACCACCTCCCTATCGAGTCTTGCAAAAGTCATCGCCATGGCTTCATTGTGTCAAGGGGACACTAGAGCAACTCTCCCTGAAATAAGAAAGTCTCATTGATTAAGTTCCTATCGAAATGTCAAAAATACCCTTATCTTTTTTCCACCGATACCCATATGTCTCCTCAATGAAGAGCCTTCATGACATCACCCACTTAGTCATTCATCGCCACTTTTCAATCATGACATCATTCCCCTTTGTCATCATCACTTAGCCTGGTCCCACTTATTAGCATGTCAGAGAGACTCCCTTTGATGTTTTTCCAAAATGTGTCAGTCCCATCGATGAAATGCTTCATCAGAATTTCAAAGGGACTTGCCACTAAGTCCTACCAAAAAAGATATGTCTCTTTGATGCAGAACCTTCACAACCATCCACTCCTATCACTTCTGCCATCGCTATGTCGAAGGGACATGGAACAAGGTGTCTTGGAAATCTCCATGTCACTTTGATATCCTATTGAATGAACATCGAATGACGAAGTTAGTTCCTCCTTCATGTTCTTATGCCTAAAGCTCGAACTCCTGTAGACCACCACACTCAGCTAACTGAAGCCAATTCAGACCTTATTAGAAAATAAATAACACAAATTGATGTAAGATTTCTCATACACCCTGGATGCTCCCGCATCAAGAGGTTTTCTACAAGTATACTACAAGACAACAAACATAATAGTGAGGTTACCTAGTAGAATACAGTCATGAAAAATATAAACAGTCAAGATAGCACAATTTAGTAAGAAAACAGTGAGCATTCAAATGGTATAAAGAGTAGTTTCAAGGGGATGGTTATCATGACAGTTAAAATCAGGAGAACATCTAGCACCTAGCATGGAGGGAGTAAGTGTGTGAGGTTAGGATTCAAGAATAAGCTTTTGAAAATGCATTAAACGAGCCATTCCACGCATTCAAGGGGTCCTTTTCTCTTCAAACTTATTTTAAAACATGTCTTATTTATGGGAAAATGGTAGTTTGAAGGCATCAAATGGAAATTGAGAAGATACAGGATTCATTTGGTGACTGGATCAGTAGTTGAGAGCATTTAGGAGGTAGTTTGAATAGAAGAAGACAACATGTGCAAGCATCTAGGTGTACAGGGAGCAAATATAGGAGTTGATAGCATTTGAAAAGGTCAACACCTCCCTTCTCCAATGCCACCAAGGAGTTTTCAATTGTCAAAATAGTTTCAAGGCAGTTTCAAGCGACCAAGTTGAGGGAAAAGTCAACAATAGTCATGAAGGAAACATTTAATGAGTTTTAATGTTATCCTACATCCTCTCTAGCATAGGATAATAAAAAGGAAACCAAGTCTCATTTTGTGGTAGTTCTTGCATTTTTGGCAAAGCATTGTAACTTGTAAAAGGTTCTTTTAGGTCATATGATGTAATGTAACTCATAAATTGAGTTCTATTTGTTCTCAGCTACTGTATTGTAACTTGTTTCAAAGTTCTTTCTAGCAGGAGTAGTAGATGGAGCTCATTTTCAAACTTGTATACAATTGTAAGAATACTTTTTTCAATAAAATCCAATGATCTCACCTTCTCAATAGTTGTTTTATTGTGTGCATATGAATGTTCAATATATTTCTGTGGTTTTTATGTACAAATCCTCTAATATATTATCTCATTCCAGCACCTTTAGGTAGAAGAACATGTCTCATATAGGTCATAAGCTATGTTACTAATGTTTACATTCTTTATTTGTGAAAAAACATCTAGTTTCCTTCTAAAAATTTGTAAACATTTTAACTTTCTTATGAAATACTTATGCATGAGCATGTTAAATAGTTGGGTTGTGTGAATATTAGCTGGGAATTTAGAAAAATGTGTGCTAAAATAACATTGCAAGTTACAAACATTTAGGTGCATCACCCATGTAGTTAGATTTCAATTCATGTCATCCTTCTATCCTTTTCCATCAGCAAAAGTAGTAGTTTAAGTTAGGATAGGTGAACACCAAGGGAACTGGGCCTCTCTGGAGGTTCTTTCCATTATAGGTGACCACAAACCTGGAAAGATCCCATTTTTAACAAGTAGGTTGAGTTTTGCAACTTGACAAGGTGATCCCACAATATTGATTTACAATTTTTGGCCAAATTGGACACTGAAATAATTTTTTATAACTAAATCTTCACTTTTGGGCACCTATAGTGGCTAAACCGTGAGGAATTTGAAGATGATGCAAACTACTGATTTGTGACATTTTGTCTGTAGATTCTATTTTTATTTTTATTTTTAATTTTGGAATAAAATTGCACTTTTTTTTCATCTCCTTCAAAAAATAGTTTTTTTTAGTAAACAACATTTTTAAGGAGTGACACTCACCGTATAATGCATAACTTTTTTTCCATGAAGGATAAAATTCTAATTCTTTCAAATTTAGATTTGTAACTCCGATATCTAGTGCTTCCAATTGGTTAGATAATGTTTTATTGAATATTTTTTCCTTAATAAAGTTTCGAAGTCAAACTAGGTACAATTCAGACATAGGCGGATCGTCTAACACACAACCTTTTTTGTATGTATCGAAATTCAATTTTTTTTTGTTGGATCAAGGACTTCAATATCTAGTGCACTCATATTTTTCAAAAATTTTTTTTGATAATTTGCTATTTCTCCACATGTACAAAATAGAGAGCTTGATTTTTGGTGAAAAACCTATGTTTAATAAAACTAAAAAAAAAAAATACATAATAAAACCAAAACATATTAAAATTGTATTCGTTGGATAGCTCGTTCTGAGGACTACCATCATCCAGTTGGGTCTGTGAAGTCTCCTCCATTTTCATCCTCAACTTGAGCTTTGAAGGGAAAAATTCTAATTTTTTTATGTGCCAAAGAGTGGAAAGGTGGGGAAAGGGGGGTTCACTCAAACCAAGAGGGCTTCATTCGAACCCCCAGGGGATCGCTCAAACTAGGGTTCATTCAAACCCTTTTTCAAAAAGGGTTTTCCTTTATGTTTTTTGGCGGGAATGGTGGGAAGTTCATTGAATGGGTTTGCTCAAACCCTGGTTCTAGTGAACCCTCTTTTGGTTCGTTCGAACCCCAAAAATGATTTTTTTTTCCATGGGATCATTTTTTTCAACTTTTCCTTCCTCACTCCAATTGTAAACCACTTTTGTGGGTTCACCCCTTAGTAAGGGTGCACTATTTGGTGATAACAATGGCATTCCAATGTATTCATCATGAAGTTTTTTATATGTTATTTGGCTTACCACCATTGGCATTAATATCCCCCACCCACCTCCTCAAAGAAAATTAGAGCACTATCAAAATCTAATCCATTGAAAGCATAAACCAAACCCACCTTCTTCACCATGTGTAGACTACTCTTCATCAATTCTCTCCATGGAAGATGTATGCAATTCTTTTATGTTAGTCACTATTCTAATTCATGAGATTAGTGGTAATAGTTCTGTTTTCTTATATTTTGATAGTGATTCAACAACTTCTTATCAAGGGGAGAGTCTATTTGAGTCCATCAGAGATATTCCAACATTGTCCGCGACTCATCATAAAATCATTGACAGTCACCAAATAAAATATTTAGGATGATATTATACTTGCAACTAGTTCTTTAGCTCTTGTTGCAAGTGAGATTCTTAATACCACTTTAACAGTACTTCCTTTACAAGATCGACCTTCCTCCCCTTATGAGCACTATTGGGAGATCGATGATCTATTCAAAATAAATTTTAAAAGTTGTACTCTTACCTATAGATTTTAGTTGTTTTAAATGTGTGTTTTGTTTGTGCTTCCCCCTATGCTTGTTTTTATATGTTTGTTAATCTTATCTACAGAATTGATAATACCATTTTAGGTACATAGATATAGGGGAGATAAAGCATTACAAATTCTTCTATTTATATCATCATTCTACTATATATTTTATATGGAAATTTCAGTTTTAGGGATGATGCAAAGTGTTGAGACATTTAGGTATCTTCCATGCTGACCCAAACATTTTATTTGATTTCAAGTGTGATTTTCTTCCTTTGTGCTTGTAGTTCCACTACACTTGAGGAATGATGACCATACAAAAACCTAATTCAAATGATATACACAATTATCATACATACATACTGACCCCAAGTATGTGGATCCCTTAGTGTTTTTCATGTGAGTGATGTTGTGGATTTTATATGGAATCCCCACATTGTGTGATGACATTCTATGAGAACAATATTTTGTGTTTTATGATATAACATCTTACTTCATGACACTTTTTTAAGAATTTATTTATTTAATCTCTCTCCTTGAATAGATACAAAGGTGGTAGCAGCTACAAAAAGATGGAGAGCAATGAAAGACATTGAAGAAGAGGAAACCCGAGTGGTAGTAGTTGAAGAAAAGGTAAAACTTGCATCTTGTGAATTCATAAAAATTCTGGTTTGTATGTGAATGATATGAATGGGATGGCTAGGTATGAGAAGCTTAAAAGTTTGTCAAATTTTGGTGAGGTTAGAACCAAATTTGGTTTGTGTTGGAATGACATGAAGAGTGATAATGTAGAAGAAGGTATTGCAATAGTGAGTGTTTTTGTAGTTGAAAGTACTACAACTGAAAATAAGGAAGGAAATGAAGGGAAGAATGTTGAGTTGTTTGGTGAAAGATAGAAAATGGTCTCTCTATGGTTTAGGATATAGAACAACACATTTTCTATACCTCCCACTCAAGGAAACCCTAGAGATCTCAATCCAAAGGTGAAGTGAAGGAAAGAGATTTTCCAAAGGGTGTCCTAAGGTCTGATTAGAAATTAAAAGGGGGTTCACCACCAAGCTAGGGCTTGGAAAGACAAGTAACATGAAAGACCTAATATCAAAACCTAATGATATACAAAATGTTCACTAAATGACCTAGAAATAAATGCAAATCAGAATAATAAATTGGAAAAGTACATAGGTACACCTGGAAACCTATAGCAACTTGATTGAAGACCTAAAATGTTGAAAATGTTGAATTTAATACACATTGGGACTCATATGCCAAGTTGGGCGATTTAGTCCTAGATTAGGGTTTCTGGGAAGGAACATAAATCTAGCAGAGACAAGTCTAAAACACCTGAAAAACTGGAAAATCCCCTATACTAGGACTCATACGCCAAAAGTGGCATATCATTCCTATTTGGCTTTTTCAGAGGATCGGGATCTAAATCTGCTCTTCAACCTTTGCTATGTCTTCTCAACCTGATTTTTGGATCTAAATTATTGAATTCTGCTATGTAGATGTCTTTTAATGATCTTCTAAAGAAGGTGATAACTTGGACAACTTTGCAACTTTGACAACTTCTTTCCAATCTTTCTCTTCAATATGTCTTCAACCTAGATCTGCAAAACACACACTAAAGAGAGGGAAAAATTTTGTTTTGTTAGTGGAAAGGGGTTTTCCTTGGTCAAACCCCGTTTTGGTAATCAAACCTTGTAATGAAATAAAATGTAAAAGAGGAATGATGAATGAACAAATAAGCATTGTTGCAATTCACCAAACCCTAGAATAAAATGCTACAAACATGTATGAAATGGCTCCAATGGATGTGATCTTGAATTGAATACTTTTTTGAATCATGAAACCATCCATAAAAAATGTTAGCTCAAAAACAAACATGATGCATGATAACTTTGACATGATACTTGATACTTGAATAATGCTCCACAATGCTTGATAATCAACCCTTGAATGCTCTTGTAAAATATTGAATGCTCTTGTGAACTCAAATTTTCTATAATGCATGAGTACTCAAGTTGCTAGGAGAAAATATGTGAAATAACCTTGTATTTATACTTGTTTATGCCAAATTTCCTGAAATTACAACACTACAAGCGAACATTAGATCTAGGAGAATAAAATCCCACCAAGAATTTGAATTTAATTTAAGTTTAAGCCACATGGGACTCATATGCCAAAATTGGTGTACGAGTCCCATTAGGCTATGCTATGGGACACAATTTTCAAGAAATGGCTAGATTCATATGAAATCTAGATTGGGGCCCCAAAACTTAGGTGGGACCCATATGCCCAAGGTAGCGTATGAGTCCCAAATCACTAAATCTAGGCCATACAATCCAAAAATAATAATTTATTATTTGACATTATATATGTGTTAGGATTATCCTCATAAAGATGCATTAATTAAGGCTTGTGGATGCAAAATAAGGCCAAATAAGGCATAAAGAATCCCAATTTATTAATGAAAACCATAGATTAGTGTGAAAGTGCAAGAAAACACTTTAAAACACCCTAAATAAGGCAACCATTAGGTTCCTTAGTTCACAAGGGTCCAAACAAGTGTGAAAATGTAGCATATGACATTTTTTGACACTACATTTGGTAATCTTCCCTTGGCATCATTTGATGACTTTTTATGTGATAAGGAGATTGGTATTATTGACAATTTGTCATAGGAAGAAGAGGATGAATATTTTGATAATGTTGTTAAGATTGAAGTGATTACGACTAAAAATTGTCTTTTAAAAGGCATGGGTACAAGGGAACACAGTGTTGAAACCAAGGGTGATGATGAAAAATGGTTGTAGCAGTAACAAAGAATGAGGTAATGCATGAATATCATTATTTTTCTAAAGAAGAAATTGATGTTTATGAATTTTTAGATTTTCATAATGTATTATGGTGGGAGATGAATTCTATGAAAAGAGGGAGAAAGAGAGGAAGAATGAAAGATGGAAGAGACATAAAGTTACATGGACAGTTGAGAAAGAAGGTTAAGGTGAATAAGGCAACAAGTTGGATTTTGAATGAGCATCAGATCCACAAATGTTTATGAGTCACACTCATGAAAAATTTCTTTCCTACCATGGGTGTTTGATGCAGGAGCATCCAGGGTGTATGAGAAATCTTGCATCAATATGTGTTATTTATTTTCCAATAAGGGTTGAATTGACTTCAATTAGCTAAGTATGGTGGTTTGCAAAAGTTTGGGCTTTAGGCATAAGCAACATGAAGGAGGAAGAACTTCATCATTTGGCATTCATTCAACAGGCTATCAGAGTGAAATGGAAATTTTGGAGACACCTTGTTACATGTCCCTTTGACATAGCAATGGTAGAAGTGAGAATAGTGGATAGTTGCAAAGGTTCTACATTAGAGACATATCATTTTTGACAGAACTTAGTTGTAAGTCCCTTCAAAATTTTGATGAAGGGTTTCATAGATGGGACTAATGCATTTCGGTGGAACATTAAAGGGAGTCTCTTTGACATGCTGATAAGTGGGACTAGGCTAAGTGATGATGAAAAAGGGGAATAATTTCATGACTGGCAAGTGGCGATGAATGACTGAGCGGGTGATGTCATGAAGTCTCTTCATTGAGGAGACATATGGGTATCGATGGAAAAAAGATAAGGGTCTCTTCAACATTCCGATAGGAACTTAATCAGTAATACTTTCAAATTTTAGGGAGAGTTTCTTTGGTGTCCCCTTGACACAGTGAAGCCATGGTGATGACTTTTGTAGGACACGATAGGGAGGTAGTGATAACATGTGCAAATAGGTGGTGAATGGCAATTGGATGACAGGTCAATTCACATTGTTGTTGTGAATTGTGAATGGTGAGGAGGATGGCAATGAGGTATCAACAAGAGTGATCAATATCGGTGTGAGATGGAATTGTCTTAGCCTGATAATGTAATGTGTTTCTAATAGCTAGGTGCAAATATGGTGATCGATGGCATATTGGAGATGATAGTGTAGTCAATGAGGAAACAATTCCTAATTGTTGGTTGGACAACAAAGGCGATACTAAGGCAAGATGAGTAAAAAAATTAAATGAAGATAATATTACAGAAAAACCTAGATGGTTGACATGGTTACATTGAATGAAAAGAGATTTCTTGTTGGAGAAGATAAAGACAAAAGGATATGAACCCATTAGGAGGAGATAAGATGGGAGGTTGGTTGGTGAGAAGAGAGCTGACAATGAAGAGACAGGGAGGCTAGACTAAGGAGAGTCAACTATAATGGTTTGGTTGCAAGACCCGAGAGCCTAGAGTGAATCTATTTAAGATTTGTAGAGTTGTAGATTATTGTAATCAAATCACATATGATGGCATGTGATGTAGTAATGTTATTTAAGAAATAAAAGAAAGTTTTTCTTTCTCTTGCATTTTTTCTATGCAAACTTGTGTTGTTGTGGTGAGTCTTAGTTTGTAAGGGGAGTACCTTTCATCATGATATCCATCCCCTTGAAACTGCTCTTTATACCATTTAAATACTCACTATTTTCTTACTGAGTTGTACTATCTTGACTATTTATATTTGTCATGACTGTATTCTACTAGGTCACCTCATTGTTATGTTTGTTGTCTTGTAGTAGACTTGTAGAACACCTCTTTACTCATTTTGATAGCTTTTCATGTTCTCACTATCTCCTCGTTGTACTATGCATATTCATCTTCAAAGGAATGGATCTTATTCATCTAAAAATATCAACAAGGTTACTATCTTATATCTTCACACAAACCTTACCAATATCACTACCCTTATGTCATTGGTATCTTTGTCAGTAGATCAATTTCTTCACCTTTCTCTATTTTCTATAACCTTGCATCTGTAACTGTATCTTAATTTTTTACTACTGTATCCTGATCTTTGTAGTGAAGGTCACTAGGGCTTTGGTAGTATACCTTTGTACATGATACCCCATGAGTAGACTCCTTAATTTAATTTCAATTGTGTCCCTAGCCTATGTATTAGATGAAACTTTGGAATATATTACTATCAATCATTCATGGAAGATCTATTCATATCTCTTTCATGACCATCCTTGTATTATTCTACAAGGTTGTCCATTTATGTTGCAAGGTGACTATACTACTTTTAACCTAAATGGAAATCATCATCCTTATGTCTTGCAAAAAAAATCAAGCCTCTAATCATACTTTCAAAGAGAAAATCATTTATGCATTGTAACTCTGATAGACCGACATGTTGTTGTGGGGCTTACTCTTTAGCCATACCATGTCTTGGGTCAATGAAGCTTGGTTCCTTTACTATCCTTGTGTCATCAATATTATTTTCCTCATTATATTCATATGAATGCAACAAGTCTATGTTGTCTCTTCACTACCTTTATCCTATCACTTGTAACATAGACAAGATTAACTTTCAATACTATGACTGTCTCTTTTAAACTTCATAACTGTGACCTCATGGATTGTCACTACTTAGCTCGTTATCTTGGCATACACTCTCATATTTTCTCATATTATTGTCCTCAACATGAGATGACTATCATATTTGTTTAAGTGTTATCATGCCACCATCCTTCATAACACTATCTTGCATTGATGCAATACTATCCTTGTGTACCTCTTATGGTATATTCATCATCCTTTATCTTTCAAACAGTCTGCTACTCTTTTATCATTTCTAGCTCCTTTGGAGAATTTTGTTCCTCTAAAACCTCTATACAGTTTCAATTCATAGGTAATAACCAAGACTCATGTAACTACATTCCTATTATGGATGTGTTATCTTGACTGTGAGCAAGTTTGATAACCTTCTCATAATATCCTCTTTCAACCTACCTTGCTTCTCACATTCCTTCATTGTAGAGTCTCTATCCTTCAGGTCTACAATGTTGAGGTACTTGTGTGAATAAAAATTCCAAGGCATTCACATCCACCCACTGAACATCCACTTGTGCTTTTTTGGTGATTTACTGCAGAAGTTAGATCGTGAAAACACTTGACAATAACAATTGCTAGTGGCATCCTTTGCTTGATCTTTTTTCAATTTAGAATTAATTTCATCATCTCCTTACTAATAATATTTTTTGTGCAAAAATGAATGGTCTTCATGACAAGTTAATGACAACACTATCCTCTAGGCATTTCATACCTTCACTTCATTGTCATGGATTAAAGACTTCATGGTATTTTCACTGTCATAAATGACTGTCAAGGTCCTCCTTATAGCCGTAAAGACTGTCTTTTACCTTATGGTTTTCAAGGCTACAATTTTTTTTGATTCATGGATATCATTAATTGGTCACATCAATACCCTACATTATCATAAAATTCACCTACCATGGTTGTAATGTGGTTTCCTACCAAGAAACTCTACACACACCCTCTCCATCAATTTTATATGGAATTCAATATGTAAGGTGTATACAATATTGAAAAACCATTCTTTAGTCTACAATCTCCTTGTTAAATCATCCAACAAGGGTGAATGCATAGTATTTTGTAAATGTTGTTCTTTAAATAACTCATTATTCACTGTCTTTTGGAATATCATTTCGGGTGATCCAACAAAGCTAGTTTACAATTTTTGGGAGATTCTGATTTTTGCTTAAAACACATATTTTTAGAAAATATAATGATTTAAACCTTAAAAAGTTACATTTAAAGAATTCCAATTGAAGAGGGTTTGATCAAACTACCTTAGATCAAACCCCCTTGGATAGAACCTTGCTAGTTTTAAACCATACCTATACTAGAGTCTCCTTTACACCTAACAAAATGCTGATAAAAAACCACTTTTGATTTACCTTTTGGGGGATCAAATGAATTAATTTAATTTTCTTTTGTAAGTATGTAGTCATTATAAGTTTCCCAAAAAGTATAATTTTAAATAAATTTAATTTAATTATATATTTATTTTTTATTTCTTGTGAATGTAGGTTTTCCACCGAAAATCAAGCTATCTGTTCTACACATGTGGAAAAATAGAAGATTATAAAAAAAAAAATGAAAAATAGAGTGCACCAAATATTGAAGTGCTTGATCCAAAAAAAAGAAAAGAATTTTGATACATACAAAAAAAGTTATGTGTTATACAGTCCACCTATTTTTGAATTGTAATTGGTTTGACTTTGAAACTTGATTAAGGACAAAATATTCAATAAAACACTATGAAACCAATTGTAAGCACTCTATATCGTAGTTAAAAATCTAAATTCAAAAAATTATAATTTTATCCTTCATGGAAAAAAAGTTGTGTTATATGGTGAGTGCCACTCCTTAAAAATTGTGTTTACTGAAAAAAACTAGTTTTCGAGGGAGATGGAAAAAGAAGTGTGATTTGATTCCAAAAATTTTGAAAAAAATATATCTAGAATCTAAAGACAAAATGTCACAAATCACTAGTTTGCATCATCTTCAAATTCCTCACGGTTTAGTCACTATAGGTGCCCGAAAGTGAAGATTTAGTTAGAAAAAAATAGTTTAGTGTTTAGTTTGGCCAAAAATTGTAAACCAGTATTGTGGGATCACCCTGTCTTTGTCTCAAAGCTACGATTTTTCCATTTTTTTGGTTTTGGTTGTCTTCTATAACAATTATTTGACATCTAATTCATAAGGGTTATGATGCTAAGAATGCCAATCAAGAAAAAGAGTCCAAGACAACCATGATCGCCCTCACCTTCTTGACTGCTAAACCCCTGCTATCTCTTCACATATATTGGCACTATCAAGTCCATAGATCTGCCCTATACAAATCACTATCAACTCATCATTTTGTTGTCAACAAAATTCTTCTCACAACTGTGCATCAAATAGTCATGCTTTCCAATGAATCTTTGTTGTCCTAGTCATTTGTTTTCTTTGCACTGTAATTGTTTTCTTTATTCTCTCTTCTAGGCTAAAAGATTAACCACTTCACATGCTTCATCTATTTTTTGAGTTCATCTTACATCAATACACCATTAGTAACATCTTCTTGTATTTATAAATGCAACATCTCTAGGATCTTCGTAAAAATCTAAAGTGTTCTTTCCATCCTTAAGCATTGAAAAAATAACAACTATCTCCCCTTTTTGCATCAAGGACTACATTTCACTATTCAATATCCTTCAATTGTAAGTTCAGGATCAAATGCAAAACATAGAACATGATCCTAGGTATGCAACAAAAATATCAAGAGATGACGAGTCCTTTGTTAAAACACTAGATCATATTTTACAGTCATCCTCATCCAAATGAGGCCTTGTTGTTTTCATCATGTTTATTGTACTCCAATGGAGTCCTATCACCTTTTGGGACAAAATTTCCATACTTTTAATGACTTGCAAATGATTAAAATGATTGTACCTACATATCGTTGTTAACTATGATCCTCTTGGGAAAGGTGATTCTCTAGATTCCTCATTAGATAGCTGTCATATCTATACAAGTGAAAAAGTGTTGTGGCTGCCATTAAAGGGATTGCTAACTAACCATGATTGAACTTTTATTCACATGTCACTTGACTTCCCTCTGTTATTTTATAGAGCTTTCATCTTTATTCTGAAAGCTCCTTTATTGCAGACTTTTCTTGTATTATAGAGCTATCAAATATTCAATTTTCCTCTATTATTTTTCACTTCTTTAGATGCAAACTCCATTGAAAATGTCTTCTACTATGAGAAATATTGGTGGAGGAACATAAAGACTTTCTTAAACCCATAGCACTATCCCTACTTCTTAACCATTTTAAAACTCTATTATCTGTTATTTCATGTTTGTTGTTAAGAATGGTTTCTAGTAGACTTCCTAGGCATTGTACTGCATAACATCTTAGCATGGCATGGCTTAAAACATGACACCCTATAATGAAGACAACACTAAGGTGAGCTACAAAAGACTTAATGAAGACATCAATAAAGGAATTTGACAACTCAGACAAATCCCTACAAAGCATTACTCATCGTTTCACGAATGCAGGGGTTTTATGAAGCAACAAACTCAACCGACATATGCAATAGAAGATAAGGGAAACTTCAAAATCAATAGACCTAGCTTGTGCTTCTTCCCCCATGTAGCTATCTATGCTCCTTCAATCTGTAACGTGGGTTTTTTCCATGAACCTTTCAATTCCTAATTTTCCTCAACCTCCATTGACTGCAACATTCTTGGCCTTCTTTCAAAGCTTTGTAATGCGGAGATATCTTTATTTTTGGATCCTTATCTTCAAGAATCCTTCAATAGTAGCCTTCTCATCCTAGCACCATTTTTCTACACCAAGGGGAACCAACCCTCTCTGGAGTTTCTCTTCTATCATAGGTGACCCACAAACCTGGAAGAGATCCAATGTTTCACAAATAAGCTAAGTTTCCACAACTTAGCAAGGGTGCATACTTAGGTGTTAACATAAACTAAATTGGAAAGTGTGGCATTGAGTATCATAGATATGTTCATCATGTCTATTGGTTCTGTTACCTGGTTTTCACCCTCAGGCTCGATCAGGCAAGCATCTATGTTGCAAGTGTCATAAGGGTCAGATGGGATATCTCCATCGAAGGTTACTTCATGCTAGGTCACGTTTTCTGCATCGGATGAGTCTGTGTTGCCTATCGGTAGGACTCATCCGATGTCATGGCGATCAAAAGGCTTCTGCATACTTCATCTGGTGGGACACTTCGTTTGTTTTGGCGACCGTAGGGTTTCTATCGGCATATGTTTTCACCGTCGGGGTTGTGTCTTACCGATTTTATCATATCTCCCCGACTAGGTATATGGTGATTCATCGACGGAGCCTTATTCTATCGGCATAGGGTCTCAGCGAAGTCTTCTTGTTTCGTTGACTGGAGGAGCAGAATATATCATATCACCATGAGTTCATTTTTGTCTCGTCGATCGGTGGCGGAGGGATTTACTCATCGGCGTAATTCGGGACGATCGCCATAAGGTCTCGGCGATTGACCTTCGGTCTCGCCGATGGAAGATATGAAGGCTCTTGGTCGGCGTAACAACTTCCTTGTCTCGACAATTTTCAATGCATGAGGCCTTTCGGCGTAACAGATGTAGTCTATGAGAGGTCTCTCTGATGGATGAAAGCTACAGTGATGGAAAAAGGATGGGCTCATCGGCAGGATAAAGCATGGGTCTTGGCGACTAGAGGTTTTCTGTTCGGCGGAGGTTATTTTCTTCGACGAAGGGTCTCGGTGAATGCCAAAAGTTTCACCGAAGTCACAAGGAGCCCGGCACAAAAGATGAAGGCCTCGATATCTTGTTTTCAGCGGGAGTCTCACCGATTATGAGTGACTTCGCCGAGATCATCGAATATCGACATAGAGTCTCGCCGACACCAAACGAATGGCCGGCGGATGATGTTGGTTTCGGCGTAGGTCTTAGTGAAGTAGGAGAAGCTGGCCAGGAGATAGGGAGTTCGCCACAAGATAAAGCCATCGACGGGAGGTCTTGCCGACTTGGTAAGATCTCGCTGAAGGCCATAGGGAGCTCGAGCCCGGTGGAGAGGAATGAACTCGGGGTAAACAAATGGAGCTCGACATAGAGTCTCGGCGAATAGAGATGGTCTTGCCAACTGCTAGGAGACCCCATCAAAACATGAAAGACTCGCCAACTGATGATGTCACCCGGAGGTCATACCGACTATAGAGGAGCCTTCGGCGTAGCAAAAGAAGTTCGGGAAGACTTCTTCCCGACCGGTGGGAGTCTTAACGACAAAAAAGAAGAGATCGGACAAAATGAAGATGAGGTCGGCAGGATGTCTCGCTGACTAGGCCAGCTTTCTCCGAACTCAAAGCAAGATTTCGGTGGAGGAGGGAGTTTTCGCTATAGAGTCTTGGCAAATGCGGGAGGTCCTGCCAACTAAGGTGCCTACCAGGAATATCACTGAACATGGAGGTTTTCAGCATAACATAATGAGCTCAGGGTAACCTCTTTCTGACCGGAATGAGTCAGGCTGAAAGAAAAGAAGTCGGTTGAGGGTTCATGCCTCGGCGTGAGTCTTACTGAGATGCATTTCCATTCAAGGGACTTTTGACCAGCTGCAAGGCTGTGTGGTTTTCACTCGGCCAATCAGAGAAATTTAAGGGGAGACTGTGGCAGTCCAAAGAGTGTCGACGGGATGAAGGGAAACGTGTATCTGTTGTAGGATCAGAGCATTCATGGTGCGGCCGAAGTAGCTCGACTGGACACGATGGATTGAATAAATGTGGTAGCTGAAAGAATATCTGAAGAGGACTTCTTCGAGAATGTTTCAGACCGACACCAACAACAGGGACACGCAGGTCTTCAGCATTAATTTGATAAAATATCAGAGGAAATCCTACCCTGAATCGGGATATTTTTTGTAAGCCCTAAGGGGCCGACGTATCAGTTTGTATATAAGGCATTTTTTGCCTTTTGTAAATAGTTCAGATTGCACACTCTGAAGAGTTAGTGATTTTCAATCAATCCTTTCTCTGTCAATGTATGTTTTTCTATAACTCAGCTGGAATCTTGAATACAACACAGAGTGTACCTTGGAAGTTTGTCTTCATGTTTGCATGATTCTCATTTCTGCATCCTTTCTTTTAAGCTTGCAAGTTTTCTGACTGTGTTTTCACATTTCTACATTTGTATCTGAAGGTTGTGAAACTAATCTTTCCTTCCCAAGGTGTATGTGTGGGCCAAACCTGTTAGGAATCAAGTTTTAAACCTAAAAGATGTTCTAAAAATAGCAATTAGGCTTTCAAGTGTGTGTTTCACTACGTGCACTTCATGATTTCTCATTAATACGATGTATCACCATAGGTTTAGTTTTCCATTTTATGCATCTCTTCCCCTTTTCCTTTCAAAGAATCAATAGTTTAGGTGATACCCAAAGGAAGCCGGCCTTCTCCGGAGGTTCATTTCAACTATAGGTGACCCACAGCCTTGAAATGATCCCATTGTGTCTCTACAAAGCTTAGTTTTAAACTTTGCTCAGGGTGCAATTCTAGGTGACAACAGGTTCAAAAATTGGTGGCATGTTAGGAAGATTTGGAATTAGAGGGAGTTCCATTGAAGGATCAAAGAAAACTTACATCATCTTTAGGTGATGTTCATTAGGGTCCTGAGAAGGAACAAGAGGTGGTGTAGAAGAAAAAACAACTAGTGATGGAGATGGAGTGGAATAAGGCATAACCAAATATGGAGGTGGTCACATTGGAGGAGGGTGTTCGGTATCATGAATTTTCATAACATCCTACTTATGGTCCAATGCATTCCAAGGATGCTTACCCTCATGTGCAATTTGATAATATCGATGATGGGGTCCATATAAAAATACAAGATGGGGATCAATCTACTTTAATTGAGGGAATACCTTTTCTTTTAAAATAGGAGGAAGAACAATCCCAAATGACAGAGGGCGAGAGGTCTAGGGTGCACATTCCATATCCTACATAATTGGTAGCTTTCCTCTTTCTGTCATGGGGGAAGTTACAGGAACAAAAGGGACCACACGAGGATGAGACATGGGTGGTGCATAGGAAGATCTCTATTCACTAGGATGATTTTATTTCACTACTAAAGGGGTAGGCTGTGAAATAATATGATCCATAGGAGGATGGAAGATCTAAGGAGAAGATTTACCCAACATAGGTACCTATCCTTTTTTCCATTTCAAAAATTTGGGGGAACAAGAGGCACCATTGAAGCTTGGAAAACCTTAGGGGGAGGGGATGGTTTACCCAATGGAGCATGTTTATCCTTAGCCACCTAGGGGTAGGCATTGATAAAGATGGATGTTATTAAATTTGGTAAATAGAAGGGGAAGTGACCACTTGAGAAGAAGAAAGAACTATGGAAGAAGAATACACTAAAAAGCCTACTCTGAATTTTAATATGCTTTAAATAATAATATTTGTGAGGTTGTAGAGGTCCTAGAGGTAGTGGCTAAAAATAATCAAAGGAAAATACACCATGAGATACAAGTGGTTTGTAACCAGTATCCTAGATAGTATGCACTATGTTGGGACTCAAATCTTTAGTGGATATTTTACTTGTCCCATGTAGTTCTATGTGTTATCTTGGAATTTTCAACCCATTTATTAATAACTAATCTGAAATATCTAATGTGGGTGGTCCCTTTCCAAATTTATTAGCATAGTTGGGTAGAGCGTGAAAAATTAGACCTAGTTTCTTTTGGAAGTTCTAAAAAATTCTCTAAGGAGAAAAAGTTATGGCTTTGCAGGTTTTTCTTTCCAACTAGTCCAAGTGCAGTTCAAATGTATTTTCCTAAAAGGTGTAGTTTGGTTCATTTTTCCCACAATTACTAGTGAAGTAATCAGTCCTTGCAAAAGGTGAAAATTTTAGAAAGATCACAATGTGGTTTTTTAGGAACTCAATTTCCAACTGAACTTTATTTTCATCTTGCTCAATTTCTTTTCCCCGTAATGTCTAGTTTAGTTTTTTCTTCCTACAAAGTATACTTCATTCAATTTTGTGGGAACTTAATTCCCAACTAAACTTCTTCTTTCCTTTATTGTGGGATTTAGTTGGTTTTTCCCATAAAATTTGGTTCATTTAGCTTTACGGGAATCAAAGGTCCTACTAAACTTCATCTAGTTTTATAAAAATTGGAGGTCCTACTACACTTACTTTATTTTTATGAGAACCCTATGTCCAATTGAACTACAATTTTCAATATATTAACCAATTCACTTGTCCCTTCTTGTAATCCCTCATTTAAGCCAACTTAATAGCTTGTAAGGGTGTGGCTCCCATATGAACTTATCCATTAAATTTACTTTTCATCCAATTTAGATGGATTTTCCCACAAGGTTGAGCTCATTTTCTCCTTCGTGCACTAGTCCATTGATGACATCATGTTGATGTTATCCCACCTTATTGATTTCATAATGATGTCACCTCATCTGAAGCCCCCAAGTCCATTGATGATTTCATGTTGATGTCATCAATGTTGACATCATCATTGATACTTTTAATTTGAATTGAAATTTTTAAAGCATTGCAAGTTGGAAAGTTTTCTTGATTTCTCCCATAGGATGAGATGGGTGGCCATTTCCCACAATTCTGGTTGGGTCAATTTTTCCCACAAATGGTCTAGATGGACTCTAGAAGCTTGTAAAGATTCATTTCTATGTGCAATAGGCTCCAAAGGAATCTAAGTGTTTTATTTTTTATGGTTTTTCTTTGTGATTGTCTCTCACCACTCCTCTTCCAAATTGAGATTCCATTAATACATATTTCACCAACAACGAGTTTACTTGGTGCTTTATTGAATGTGATTAGGTGCCAAAAATTCCAACATGTGGATTTAGATTTCAGCTACTACCATCAATGAAAAATGATCACCCAACCACCAAACAAGAATGTTGGTCTATCCCATCAATTTGAATCACCCATTGTGCGTGGAATTGATCTAGATCCATGGATGTGAAAGTGATACAATTAAATAACTTAGGGTTTTGGTTCCTAGAGGTATATGTATGTTTTAGAGTTTCATTTTTGAAGAGGTTGGTTCTTCTAGTGGATTCATGGGGCATGGGAAGGATAAGATGTATGCATAGATGTTGTGCAAAGAATGTCTCCATTTTTTGAACTTGTATTTTTCTAGAAATATCTTTGATGGTTGTAGAGAATTTCCCTTACCACATTTGTTGGTATGATTATAACATGAAATTGGTGCATGTAACAACATTCCAAATATTGCAAGCTTTGTAATGAACTTTTACATGTTTCAAATGGATGAATGCAACTCAATTTGGATTAGTAAGTGTGCTCTTTGTATAATATATGTTCTTTGATGGAATATGTGCCCAAATTAATTCTTCAACGTTTCCTTTCATGATTTCCTACTATCTATGACTTTGTAACCCATCAAATAGGCACTAATCTCTAGTTCACTTGGCCAATCTCAAATAATTGAAAAAAAATCATAAATCAATAGTTTAATTTAGGTATCCTTATGTGCCCATGAATGTTGATATAACTATGGAATCAACCTCAAGTGAATATTCAATAGAAAATATTTATGTGGGTCATGCTTGCACAATGTTATCGACTATATAAGGGTCATGTATAACCATTTTTTCTTGTTTTAGTGGTAGTATTTGGGACCACGACATCAAGTTGGGTTTGGTTGTAATTATTTATTGATTATATGTTTTATGTGAGTCTAATACCCATTGAGGTATACACATAGGAATACCCTCCCAATTCTAATCTAAGATCGAGGTGTAGGAAATCTAACAAATTCTCATATAGTTAGATAGTAACCATCCATAGTCTATTGATGAGCTAATTTCACTTGTATGATGAAAAACCTAGCCTTGAGAGTAAGATTTGTGTTAACACTTGGATTTTGTGCCCTGTTGAATGTGAAATTCAACAATCCAGTGTAACATGGGAATGATCTTAAGAAAAAGTATGAAATTTAGATAAGACCAAACCTCTGGAAAAAGGTCGGCTTCCTATGCTGGCAGTGTCACCTAAACTACTATCTTTGAAGGAAAAGAGAGAAGGATGACTAACAAAAATGATAAAGCTAAAACTAGTAAATGATATTTCCTATGGTGATACACCTAACTGACAGGAATCATGATATAAAATAGATGAACATATGCTGGAAAACTGATGATAGTTATTGCATCCACTCAACATAAATTTTGTGAAACTTATGCATAATTTATGAAAAGGCTTAATCTGCATATATTTTTTAAGAAGGAAAGATGAATTTCACAACTTTTAAAGTTCAAATGTAAACTTAATAAGCACAGCTCAGAAACTACATAATCCAAAAGGGGAATGAAAGTAGTATGAAAACTAACATTGGTTTCCAAGGTAATCTTTGTATTCCAAATTCCAAATGAGTTACAAAGCATACATCAGCTGAGAAAGGATTGCTGAAAAATCACTAACTCTCCAAAATGCATAATCAGAATTGAGTTACAAAATGAGTAGTCCCAAGACTAAGTACATGAGTTCCACCAAAATAGGTTCTAGAACCTTCATGAACTTGCATGCCATCCAAATCCTAAGATTTAGCAACAAAATCTATCCTCAAAAAAGCTCATAATGTTTGAAAAGTCATGCTAGACTTAATCAAAACATAAAATGTCTCTAAAATTGTTTCAAACTAAGCCAAAAAGCCTAAAATTGCTCCATATGTCTCTCAACTTCTCACAACTACCCCTAGATACTTTCCTAATGTTTGCAAACTGCAAATAATCTCCCTTCTTTTGAGGTAAGCCATAAAAACAAGCATATTTCTATCCCTTCTTATGACTCAATCATATCACACATGTTCCTATAGTTTTGCATTTCAAAAAAAATACTTTAAGTAAAAATGATTCATAAAATATCATTTTACTTAAGTATTTCACAATGTGCATTAATGCAAAAAATAGAAGACTCCCATATATTCGACCATTAGGAAATACAAAATATAAGGTAAATGTTATAAAGTCTTAAAAGATCTTGAATAAGGCATAAAGAGGCACAGTGTATAATTTTCCACATTTTTAAATAAAAGTCAAAAATGCAATGTCATGCTTAAAAGAAATAGGGCGAAACCCTAAAATAAATGAAGGCACAAAAAGCAGTGAAGATATTTCATTTTCTAGAAGTTTCAAGAAGAAAGCAGTGATTATTGCCGCCATGAAGGGTTTAAAGGTGCTCGACCATAATTTTTCCTTACATTTTCAGCTCCTGAAGCATCAAACCTGCATCTTGATGGCCATTTTCACAAAGCTATAGGCAAGTTACTCAAATTTTCTTCTTCATACTGGAGCGCTGCTATAGAAACCCTCAACTGAATGCATTCTTTAATTTCTAGAAACTTCAAAATACATCTCAAGCTGCTTCACAGGCTCTTTTTGTTGATTTTTCATAAGAAAGAAAAAGGTAAGATGATCTGGGCCTAGAGCCGTTGCATTATCTGATTTCCCTCATACTATGCATATTTTACCTTCATCATTGACTTTATCTATCATTTTTGTTCTCTCATGTTGCAAACCACGCCACCATAAAACCCTCAACTGAACCTTTTGAGCTGGAAATGCCTATTCTGTACGCTGTTGTGAAGGTTTTAAAGGAGATTTGAGGTAGAAAACTAAAGGTAAATCATTTCTTATCTCAAATCTGGTTTTAATCCTCCATCTTGAAACTCTGAAAATCTCTCAGGCCATGGCTATGAGATTTTTTTGATGTATTTTTCTTGCTTGTCTTTGTATTATTCTGGATCTTTCCTTTATTTATGTCAAAAACCACTTTGGGTCAAGGGCTTAACTTCCTAAGAATTTTTTTTTCTGAAACCTCCATAGTTGCTGGCTGGGAAATCATAGGCACTGACTCTAAATGACCAAAGTCATTTTCCTCCTCTATAGGTGTATAGATTGAATTTCGGCCATTTTTGCTTTCAGGTGTTAAATGCCCTGCAAAATCACTTTTCCTTTATTTCTATATTTAATCTACCATGATTATACTTTTGCAATGATGACTATCTTAGTCAATGTTGACTTGTGAAGAAACATATTCTTGCAAAAATTCGAAACCCTTGTATAGTACAACATTTTTTATTTCTTCATGAATACTTTTAGAGAAAAAGGGTTTACCCTTGACCGTGGAAGGAATATTTAGAAGCTCACTTTTTTTTTTTTTTTTGGACTTCAGATTCTATTAGCAAATGAAAGTTTCTTCTTGCAGTTCAGATTTGCTTCAGTTCACCATAATGAAGCTTTTCTTATTCATTTTACCACAACTTTTTCTTTTTTGTTGTTTCCTGTATTCTCAATATAAAATGTGAAAGAACCTCCCCAAGTTATAATTGCGGCTCTACCTTCTCTGTTGATTTATATTATCTGATGAACATTACCACTTTTCACTGATCTACAGGTTGTGAGCTTTCATTTTGTATTAAACTTCTTCGAGGGTTTATTGTAGCGACTTATTGCTTTGATTGAGAATTTAATATACATAGCTTGAAATCTTCAATGTATTTCAACAGAACACCATTCACAATGTATTGTATTTTTGGAAGATACAATATACAAAATTTATAACTGTTCCAAATTAACAGTATGATAATCTCATTGTCACTGTTGTTCATTCTCAGAGCGATAAGCTGTAATGTCACATGGAGGTTTTTCTTTTCATAATTACTCCCTCAGGATCACCAAAATGAACATTGAAAATAATGAACTGTGGCACTTCATAGAGATTTCACTGTCTTATTCAAAAGCATAATATACTATTCCTTCACTGTCTCTCCAAAACTTGTGGCATTTTTCAAATATGTTGTTATACTTTTGATTACTGATAGCTTGCATGCTAAGTACATGGGATGCCTTTCTCTGAAGTATGATGGTATTAGACATGATGTATTATGCTCCCAAAACATATTATTTAACAAGCAAAAATAGATTTCTTCAACTTTCCATGTTGTCTTGATACCTGTTGAATAATCTTGCTATTTAATGCTCTTTACACCATTTCAAAGAGCAAGTTTCTATCAGAGACATTGTAATCACAAACTGCATTTCAAAAGTTGTTGTTGTAGATTTTAAATATAGCATTCTAGATTGAATGCACTGAAGTGCACCTTGAAAGTCATGCATAAATAATGAGCTGGGCTCAACCCTGATGGGAGCCACATTTATTCCCACTCATATTCAATCAGATAAATAATTGTACCTGTTGCTACGCATGAAACAAACAATTTAGAAAAAATGCACATCTTATGTTCAATGTATGCATGAATAGGGTGAATATGCATGTAATGTCCATTATCAGTCATTGCTTAGAGTATACTCTAACACCATCGCTAATGTCATATGTAGGATTAGGAGCGGAAGGAGCTAGAAGAGACAGATGAAGCTCGAGACAACAAGGCAAAAGATGCATAAAAACTAGTCATTCCAGGCAATGGTTGGTTACCCTCCTTACATACATATTCATTTCTCCTCTTTACTTATTCTTGCATATATTGTTCATATTTTGTTCTGAATAAGCAAGTTAATCTCATGGCTTGTATGAGATAATGAACATCTATTCATTCAATAAAGATTACTTTTCTGAAAAGTTTCAAATCTTTCTCTATTACATGCATGTGCATGAATGTAAAGATCTGTAATTGTAATCTTTTTCCAAATTTTTCCATTTATATATTTGAATGTAATGAAGAAGGTTAATAAAACTGCACCTTATTCTCTTCAGTTTAATATAAACTCTACCCCTTTGAACCTAAGAGTGAAAAATGGGTAACAATTTGTTAGTAGGAAGTGGGGCATAATTTTTGAGACTTAACACACTATACCATGATGAGAAAACTTCAAACACTTGTGTACCATAGAGGAAATTATGTTCATGGAAGTTAGCCATAGAATTATTAACATAACCTTGAACAAGTCAAATCTATAGATTATAATAAATGTTGTTTCCACCAATTTGGACCAAAATAGACTAAAAGATTAATGGAACCTATTATAGGAAAAGAAAAACAATTGCATGTACAAATGATCACAAAAGTGTTATCATATGTGTATTTTTTAAATCCATTGATTAAGAGAATTTATTATATTATAACATTGACCATGTTGATAGGATCAATAAGAACACCATTAATGGTTCTCTTGTTGAAATAATCAGGTATGTAAATCATAGAGTAGATCATTAGAAGAGAAATATATCACATGCATATTGATATCACACACTTGAATTAATGGGGTGTGGACATCAATATTTTTTATAAATGTTTTTTAATTATGTTTAGAAGTAGAATTTGAAGTATCAATTTTTATATAGTTATTAAAATGTTATGAGAATGGATCTATATATTTTTGAAGGTATATATTCAGTTTGGTAACTAAAATGTTAGCACTTTCTTTCTTATCATGGATTTTAATATTACTTGCATTGATGTGGTCTTGCAGAGGACACATACATCATTGAATATCATGTCAAGGAACATGATGAAAATAACAAAAAAAATTAGATCATTCTAGGTCAGATAAGGTTAATCATTTTAAATTTGTTTAATTTTAGGAAGTGTAATTAGATTATATTTTAATAGCTTTTTCATAATTCTATATAAAGAGTCAAAAGTTTTGTAAATAGTCTATGCTTCTAAGGTGTTATGATGGAGACCTCAAAATATTGTGATTTAATAATTAGCTATCAATTAAAAGGTTTATTTATTATATAGTTTGAAAAAGAAGAGGCACCTCCCTATTTATCAGAGTGATTCAATGAGGTTGATCCCCTATAATAACTGATAGTATATTGATAATCTTGCAAGGTGAGTAGACATGAAAAACATAATTGTACTTCATCAATAATATTATATCATTAATTTTTGGTTGTAAGTTTTTGATGAATACACATTTATAGAAGAATATGGGAAACATAGGTAATTTGTAAGAATAATGATTGATATCTAAAAATAAATTAAATTACTTTCTCAATAGGTCCCTACTTACAATAGATGAGCTCAGTAAACATGATCTGTGATCCAATGTTTTCCTAGCAATGTTGGATAAATTGATTGATCAATTGTTCAAATGTAAAAATTGAATTATTAGGTAGGGATAAAACCAATCCAACATAGTATCTTTCAAATATGGTAGGCATACTTTAGCTAACAATGCATATTGAAAAATAAAATCGCTACATAGTGAAGTGAATGTAGAAACATGAATTTGGGGATCCCATTTTCCATTTTATTTCTTGAATTAAGGTGCTTCAAATCTCTACAAAAGAGGTGTGTTAAGCATATTCTATACTAATGGATTTCATCTATAATATTATTGAAATAATGGTTGTGATGAACTTTTTGATAAATTAGAAATATAAGTTCAAGTAATTGACTAACATTTTGTAGAAGTTGGTTTGGAATGAGATCTACTATGGGGGTATAAATAGTTGAATCTTGGACAATGGAAGTTAATTTGGTTGTATATGTGGAGGTGATAAAGGTAAGGATTTGAGAAAAACCAAAACTTAACTTGGGAAATATAGAAGAAAATGTTAGAGTAATAGACCCGTTGTTTACTTTATTAATTTAATCATATTGATTAATTAATTAAGCCACCTTTACTTTATTTCACTTAAGCTAAACTTATGAATCTTTATTTATGCATTATTAAATTATTCATGTCATTTCATTCATTATGATCTTGACACTTGTCACATGCTAATTTAATCCTTTCCTAGGGTTCTCACTTTAGGGCTTTGATCTCATTTCTTAAGGATTGATCTATTTGTAATTATTAATCTTCTCGGGTAATGCATCTTTTGCTTCATGTTTGTAGAGCACCATTCTTGTGTCTCTTGATCTCCTTTGGTGATAGGTTATTTGCTTGCAAGTGTTCATTGGGATCTGTGAGGTTGGATTATCAACTTCTACATGGTATCAAAGCTCTAGATCTGCAAGCTTCTTGTTCCATTTTTTGTGAGATCTTTCCTTGAAGCAGTTTTCAATGCATCTAGGGTCAAATCAGACCTCTCCATTGAATCCAGAGCTATCGAAATAGTCAAGATTGACCTTTGTTTTGTCAAATTTGGCTTCTATTTGTCAGATTTGTGAGGGTTTGAAGACAAGGTTTTTGCCAGATCCAGAGTGTACCTACAATTTTGGAGCATTTTGAGCAAAACCCTAAAATCGACTATTAAATCATCAAAATTAGACATAGTGACTCTGGGAGGTAAATTCTTTTCATTTGTGGGTCGTACGGCCTGGTACGACAAGCAATCCGAAAAAAATATAAAAAAATATAGTGTTAGGGCGCCGCCATCAGTTAACCGCTAGCAGTTAATGCTAGTGGCTAGCCTAACCACTAGGCTTAACCCCCAAACCCTTTTGGAGCAATTTTGGTATTTTGGCCATAAATTTTTCATATAAACTCGGATTTTCAAAAACAAAATATTGCCGAAAAGCTGGTTCCAGGATTGATCTAGTTGTATAGGCGATTTCTCCTGATTTTGCATTTTTTTAATTTATTGTTAGTCAAAGTCAGAACTTGTTTTTGTAGTTCTGGGGGCATAAATTTTGCATACAGACTCTGTTTTTCAAAAAAAGAATAGGGGTTGGAAAGGTATTATAGTGCTCTTTCCATATCTATGGATTTTTTCATCAAAAAATTTACCAAGTACATTTTATTTAGTTTTTTGTGTTTTCACATTCTAGTGAATTTCTTGGACATCTTAGCTCCTAAAAAATTCTCGTTTTCATGGGATGGCTTCTTTTTGGATGTTCTACATGTATTTCCAGTCTTGTGTCTTTGTTGACATTATGAGCTTCCATTGTAAGCACTTATGATTTTGTAAATGCACTGAGATAAAGTGCCTCTATATTGCACCTATATTATGGGATCTTGCACATCACTTTGTGCCTTATTGTACTCGTACTATGATATAAAGTGCCATGGGGGTTGATGTTTTCCTTTGTAATTATTCAATTCTTGTTTATGCATTTTTTTCTTCATGACAAGCAAAGCACTATTCTTGTGTTTTTGTTATCTCTTCTACATGATAGGTTATTTGCTTGCAGGTGTTCATTGGGTACTGTGAGGTTGTATTTCTCAACTTCAACACGGTATCAGAGCTCCAGATCTGCAAGCTTCTTGTTCCATTTTTTGTGAGATCTTGCTTTGAAGTAGATTTTTAGTGCATCTAGAGTCAAATCAAACCTCTCCATTGAATCTAGAGCTACTAGAATAGTCAAGATTGACCATTGTTTTGTCAAAATTGGCTTTTGTTTGAAAAATCTGTGAGGGTTTGAAGAAAGGGCTTTTTTGCCAGATCTAGGGGGTGCCTAATTTTTCAAGGCATTTTGAGCCCAAACAGACCTCACCATTGCATCCACAATGGCTAAAAACCTTAAGATCGACTGTGAAATCATTGAATTATAAGCCAAGAGCCTCTGAGGCAAAAAAAATTACCTGGCAGGGCCATACGACCTTTGCACACATTACGAGGTAAAAAAAATTGTAAAAAAAATTATTTATTTTTTTCTCTAAAAAATTCAAGTTTGTCATTGAAAAAAAAGAAAAGAAGGGTAGGACGCAGGTACCCCTGCAGAGGGTATTGCACAAGTATAGACCTGTGCAACCCTGCGCAGAGTACCTATGCCTATGTGGTTGTAGCAGTGGGGGTGGGTCCACGTGCCCCCCTACCCAAATTATTAAAAAAAAAAATTCATTGTAGTTTTTTTATTGTTTTTTAAAAAAACATTTTTTTTTTCAAATAAGCGAAATTGTGAAAAAGTGGCAACGACCATTTGGCCGTCAAATTTAGGCTCACAATTTTGTTGCAACAACCATTTGGCCATCAAATTTAATGTCGCAGACTGTGTTTTTTGCACTTTGGGAGCTATTTTCTTTCGGAGGCCATAAATTTTGCCCATAGTGTCGAAATCGGGCAAACAAGATATTGTCGGAAAGAGGATTCAAAGTAATTTCTAGTGGTGTAGGTATTTTTTGGAGATTTTTTCTCAGGTCTTTTTTCTTTCTAGTCAAATTTAGATCTTTTTTTCTAGAGTTTCCTTTAGTGTTTTTGACATATCTTTTGCATACAATGTTGAAAATGGGCAAACGAGATATCATTGGAAAGCTGTTTCCGAGCTCTTCATAGTGGTGTAGGTGGTTTCCAATTTTTTTTTTGTTTTTTACAGAAATAATTATTCTTAGGTGTTGTCTTTTTTGGACTTTATGGGCTCACATTGCATGTTTTTATCATCTGTAAACACACTGAAATAAAGTGCCTTAGCTTTGTATGTGTAGTATTGGGATTCTTGCACACCACTTTGTGCCTTTTTGTACTTGCACTATGATATAAAGTGCCATGGGGTTTGATGTTTTCCTTTTTTTTCCTTCATACCTTTCTCATGCATATGTGACTTTTATTTTCACATCCTTTCTATCTGCTTGTACTTTCATGATTGCACCTTTAGATGTTCCTAGTTCCTCTTCATGCACTACTTTTAGGCATTCAATTTTAGTGTCCTTGTCATACCTCTCCCTTGTCAACATTATGAGGGGCATTTCTATTGTTGGTGTTAATGCTTCTTTGGTTTCACGTTGGAGTGAGCTATGTATACAGTGTTTTCTCCTATGTACTAAGAAGATGTAGCGGCTGGTTACCCATGCATTTCAGTGAGATGGAGCACTTACCATATGGACAATCATGCATTATTTTTTTCATCATTCCATCAGTCATTCTACGATAGTTTTTGTAGCTTCTTCATGCTTAAGTGGTGTTTTCCATGTTCATCCTTTGTTCCTATCTTTTGGGACAATTTCTTCTTGGTTGGAGGCTTCTTCGTCCTTCACTCTTGTTTGGAGGATTATTTAGTCCTTCACTTGGCTTTCATCTCTTTTTGGAGTAGAGTTTTTCCCATGAGGTTTTCTCTATTTCTCCACATTATAGAGATCTTCTGTTTATACATGGGTACTTTACATGGCCTTGTTTTTGGGGACCCTTCATACATTCTTTTTAGGGTTTTTAGCTACTCCCTAAGTTCATATTAAGGGGGGGTGTTAGAGTTATTATGTATTAGCTAATAATTAATTAATCTTTAGTTGATTATTAGTCTAATTTATTCTCACACACTTTAGCTAAACTTAGGAATGCTTTATTAGTTGAGTTAATATTAGATCATTATGTCACATCTCATGTGATGTTGACACTTGTCACAATCTGATCCCTTTCTCATTTAGGGCTTTTCTCTTATAAGCATTCAACCCTCATTGTAATTACTTCACAGAGAATATTTGGAGCTTTCATATCTTCTTGAAAGTCTCTTTCCTATAGCTTTTTCTTGTTGATAAATATGGAAATTCTTGTTTGCAAATCTCTTGCGTGGAAGGTGTCTTTGTTTGTTGTTTGATCTTGTGGCTCATGGTTTTGTTCTTGTTTCACAATTCTAACAACAACAAACAAAGACACCTTCCACAAAAGAGATTTGCAAACAAGAATTCATATACTCATCAACAAGAAAAATCTACAGGAAAAAGACTTTCTAGAAGATATGAAAGCTCCAGATATTCTCTATGAAGTAATTATAATGAGGGTTGAATTCTTATAAGAGAAAAGCCCTCAATGAGAGAGGGATCAGATTGTGACAAGTGTCAACATCACATGAGATTTGACATAATGATCTAATATTAACTCAACTAATATAGCATTCCTAATTTTAGCTAAAGTGTGTGAGAATAAATTAGACTAATAATCAATTAAAGATTAATTAATTATTAGCTAATACATGATAACTCTAACACCCCCCCTTAAGATGAACTTAGGGAGTAGCTAAAAACCCTAAAAAAGAATGCATGATGGGTCCTGAAAAACAAGGCCATGTAAGGTAACCGTGTACAAACATAAGATCTCTATAATGTGGAGAAATAGAGAAAACCTCATGGGAAAAGCTCTACTCCAAAAAGAGATGAAAGCCAAGTGAAAGACTGAAGAAGCCTCCAAACAAGACAAGGTTGTCCTAAAAGATAGGAACAAAGGAACATCCAGAAGCATGAAGAAGCTACAAACACTATCAAAGAAAGAATATTGTAATGCCAAAAAAACCTCTGCTGAAACATCTGATGATTAGGATCAAGAAGACAAGAATTTGTATGAGTGCCCTCAATGACACTACTTGAATTCAATGGAAAACCAAGGAAAACATCAAGAACTCAAAGATACAGATGGCACAAGTACCAATAGTTTGAAGAACTGATCAAGTGAAAAATGGAAGGTCGCCTCCAGAAATAGGAATGCAAGAGTGTCCAAATGGTAAGTGCTCCATCTCACCAAAATGCATGGGTAACCAGTCGTTGCATCCGCCTTGTTCATGAAACAAATACTGTATACATAGCTCACTCCAACATGAAACCAAGGAAGCAATAGCACCAATAGTAGAAACCCGCCCATAATGATGAAAAGGGAGAGGCATGACAGGTACACTGAAACTAAATGCCAGAATGTAGTTGCACTATGATATAAAGTGCCATGGGGGTTGATGTTTGCCTTTTTTTTTCCTTCATACCTTTCTCATGCATATGTGACTTTTGTTTTCACATCCTTTCTATCTACTTGTACTTTCATTATTGCACCTTCAAATGTTCTTGGTTCCTCTTCATGCACTACTTTTAGGCATTCAGTTTTAGTGTACCTGTCATACCTCTCTCTTGTCAGCATTATGGGGGGTTTTCCATTGTTGGTGTTAATGCTTTTTTAGTTTTGCATTGTTGTGAGCTATGTATACAGTATTTGTTCATATGTGCTAGGCGAATGCAATGGCTGGTTACCCATGCATTTCAGTGAGATGGAGCACTTACCATATGGAAACTCTTGCATTCCTTCTTTCAACATTTCAGCAGTCATTCTACAATAGTGTTTGCAGCTTCTTCATGCTTCAATGGTGTTTTCCATGTTCATCCTTTGTTCCTATCTTTTGGGACAATTTATTCTTGATTGGAGGATTCTTCATCCTTCACTCTTGTTTGGAGGCTTCTTAGCCCTTCACTCAAGTATTTCTCTCTTTTGGAGAGGAGTTTTTCCCACGAGGTTTTCTCCTTTTCTCCTATTGTGAGAGATATTTTATGTTTTTACATGGGTACCTCATCTGGCTTAGTTGCCGAGACCCATATTTGATTTCATGCTTTTTGTCCTTAGTTTCTTAGCTTCTCCCTAAGTTCATCTTAAGGGGGGTTGTTAGAGTAATAGGTTGTTTACATGATTAATTTAATCATATTGATTAATTAATTAAGTTACCTTTACTTTATTTCACTTAAGCTAAACTTAGGAATCTTTATTTATGCATTATTAAATTAGTCATATCGTCTCATTCATTATGATCTTGACATTTGTCACATGCTAATTTAATCCTCTCCTAGGGTTATCACTTTAGGGCTTTGATCTCCTTTCTTAAGGATTGATCTCTTTGTAATAATTAATCTTCTCGGGTAATGCATATTTTTCTTCATGTTTGCAGAGCACCATTCTTGTGTCTCTTGATCTCCTTTGGTGATAGGTTATTTGCTTGCAGGTGTTCATTGGGATCTGTGAGGTTGGATTATCAACTTCTACAGAAAAACTAGAAGAAAGGCCAAAGGAACAAATGGAAAAGAAACTAGCAGAAGGCACAACTAATATGGCCATAGCTAATTTTTTCACCATATGGACAATACGTACTAGCATTGACATACATAAATATGTGCCAATAATGTTAGAATTTGAATCTTGCGGGTCCCAAAATTGAAGTATAGGAGAGAAAATTATTATGCACAATGTGCACAAAATCTGAATAAACTCAAGTGTTTTATTATAAAAAAGTAACATATTTCATATAGTATCCATAATAGGTTCACCTTATGTGAAAGTATCATTCGGTAAAACATTTTGAAAATCATGTAAATTCTCTTCCAAAGACTAAATTTGTTCTAATAGAACCCTTAGAGAAACATCGTGATCAACCCCATTGCTTGAAGAGAGAGATTAGGATCTTGGTTAAGCAAGATTAGAATGCATATAATGAGAGTTAGGATTATTAGGAATACCCATCATGAATTATTCTTTTGAAAATTCTAGTCTAGTTTGGATAGGAGTGTTAAAAGGTCTTGATTGTGACATGTTAAGATTCCAAAAACTTCTAACTATGTAACCTGAAGAAATAGATTGGGTTGTAAAGCTCATAAGATTATTACAACACTTAATCTATCTATTGTTCAAGTAGTAAAGAAAAAAGAGGTATTTCATAAGTGTTTATATTTTATTGCAATAAAAACAAGGTTTGATGTTCAAAATGTAGGGTTCACCAAAATGTAGTGTAGAAAATTAATTCTAGCAAAGGAAGGAAGATTCCTTGGAAAATAATATTCTATACTAACATTAGGATGAATTAGATGATATTTTATACAATTTCATCTAATCCACATACAATGACTATAACTAGAAATAAAATTAAGTATTACAATTTCAATGTAAATATCTAGTTATAAAAGACTAGTGAAAATATCTATCTTTACAACAACAATTGCAACTTGGTATCAATAGAAATAGGAAGTATATATTATAATCATGATTTTGTGAAATTTTAGAGCCTTGACCACAAAATCTAGTGGATAGCATAGATGTCCTTATGACATGTCATCCTATACAAATGGAAAATCAAAAGACCAAAACATCTTAGGATTTGTGCCTACATAGACAAAATAAATATCATGAGACCATTGTGTACAAAGAAATTCTAAACAATAGAGATAAAGGAGGATGTATTAAAATTTAAAATACAGTGATAAAATAAAATAGCATCACCCAAATCTTATGTTTTTTCCGCCTTGAATAACCTACACACATGAAAGAGGATTTTTTTTTGGGTTGGCTATTTAGGGGCTTACCTCATTCAAAATATAGTTTTGGTGTTTCCACTTCCACTAAAAATAACAATTAATTTTAATAATATTAGTAAAAAGATATTGAAGATGATTGATTAAAAGCAAGATGCAATGCTAACAATAAACAAAGTAGATTAAATGCACTATACTATCACCAGATGCATCTAATTGCTAGCATGGGAGAATCACATGCAATGAGAATTTGACAAAAAAATAGAGTATAATCACCTAGAAGCTGCAAGAAGCCTCCAAAGTGGATTCAAAAGTTATAACAATGTTGTCTTACCCAATCTCATCATAAAAAAGTAACATGCAAGGTAACAAGAGTGTTGTTTTCTTCAAAACCTAATAGCTTCTTCAAGAAATTTGTAGAGAGACAAAAACAAGAGCATATGCATGCATCCCCTAAAGAGAGAGAGAATTGGGGGTATTTTCCTCCCCTATTTACAAAATAGCAAGTCACCACTTTTCTTCCAAAATGTGACTATCACTCAAGAGTGTTACATTTGAATGATTCACATGAATGTGATTCTCCAATGGCCACTTGAATAATGATTTTTTGTGGTACGCTATGGAATTGTGTGGGCGTCCACATATATTACTCTCATATGGTAAAAACAGACTCAAAAACCTAGGAGCATCAAGAAATTTCTAACCAATTGATGTTTTGGTATCAACATTTTACATTTAAACTATTTTTGTATTATGAGCTAAAGGGGAGGAAATTACGTAGTGTGAAATTATACGGGTATGCAATTTTTGACATTACACCTACTTATTCTAATCCAAGATAATGAAATAGAAAAATGAATAAGGGAGCTCATGTCATTTGTATGGGAAAATCACAATCCAATACATAAATAATTTTAATCATAATTATAAATTATTTACCTACAAGGACTACAACATCCCAAATTGTAAATTTTTAACAAAAGGTATTAAAGAGGCAACCAATTATTATGAAGGAAAATAAATAAAAACATAAGGAAAATGAACATAAAATGATTATACCTTCAACATTTTCAACTCCATCGATTGAGCTCCAAGTTTACACCCAAAAACTTATTGATTTGCTCTCTAATTATGGTTGTTGAATGCTCTTTTGATAATTTTCTAGCATAATATGGATAGCTCAAATTGTGTTGTTGAAAATGGGATGGAAAGGCTTGAATTTATATATTTTTGGATGGAGAATTGGAGGATCAAGATCTTGTAAAATGGATGGTTGAGAATGAATGAGATGGAAAAGGATTAGAAGTGTCACAAGGTGGAGGCATGCGACTATGAAATGTGGCATGGGGAAGAGAGCAAGGTGTGATCACACATGTGTGAGCACATCTTGGGAAGAACAAGGAAGTGACAAGTGGAGAGAAAGGTATGCTCACACATGTGTGAGTAGATCTTGGGAAGGACAAGAATTTTACAAGTGGAAGAAAATATGGCAAGGTATAAGATGAGTAGGCTTTGAAAATATGGAAAGTGGTGATAAATGGAAAGTGTAGGGGGGATCTTATGGGGAAGAAAATCTCACATGTGTGAGAATCCAATGAGAGAGGAGGTTAGAGGATGAATTGGAGATGGATAGTGACTTGTACATGAAACACATGTCAAATGTCTCCAAGTTTAGGGGAATGGGTGGAATTAAAAATTAGGGAAAATGTTTTGATTAAGGGGGAAAAACAGGTTTTGAATGGACCTAAAACCATTTATAGTAGGTTTTAAATGGACCCAAAACCATTAACAAGAAGGTTTTGACAAGGACCCAAAACCCACACAAAGAAGAACAAGTTGCTCATGAATACAAAAAAGACCACCAATAGCCAACTAGTAGCATATTATCAATTAAACTACAAGACTACCCAAATCTACAAGGATTAAAATAGGTTTTAATGAGAACCTACAACCCAAAACACAACCAAGTTTTACAAGGGATCTTGAACCCATAACAAGTTTAAAAGGGAACCTAAAACCCACTAACATTCAGATAATAGGGAACAGAGTCCTTCACATCACACCAGGTTTTATCGGGGACCTTAAACCCACAACACACATGAAAACCTTCAAGAACCACTAGGAAGGAGGTCATCCAGTCACACCAATGGGAAGAAGAAGTTCTCTTGCAACATCCCCACACATGAAGAGTTGAAACATACCCCACCTAAAAAGGAGTTAGCTCCCCTCTATAGGAGTAGATGTTAAGAAGGACCTTACCACCACTACAATCATGTTGAAACAAGAAACAACTCCACATCCATAGGAGTGTGCACCACCTCAATAGGTACTATAATAGAGTAGACCAACAACAAGGAAAGCTCGTCCACAAATCCACAATCCCAAACTCTACCTCTAGAAGAGAGGGATCCACCTCAATAGGAGTAATCTTCACCTCAATAGAAGAATCAGACTGGAAAAAAGAGAAGAGAGCTAACCAACCAATAGAAGGAAGAAGCCTAACATCCATCATCACATCGAGAAAAAGGGCCAACAAGAGAAACACTGTGATAAAACCCACCAAAATACTAAAAATAAAATCATGGGAAAATATAAGGAACGTTAGAAGCATCCCATCCAAACCAACCAAGAACATCTTCAACTGAAGAAACTCACCAAGAGCATAATGCTCTATCACCTCCACAAAAGATAGGAACACCTCAACAGAGGTAGCCAAAACAAACCCACACCCCAACCGCATAAAGAGCAATAAGGACCAAAAGGGGATTCTAGCTAACAAAACAAAAAAGGAGCAACCAATGCCAACCAGAGAACCACAACCAACAATAGAAGGGAGGGAAGAACACCACTCCCCAAAATCATCAGTATCATAGAAATATTTAAAGCCCAACCTCTTAAGGAACACCAACCCTGAGCAAGGGAGCTACGAGAGCAGAGCACTAGAAGGAAAAATCCCACCCCAAAGCCAAAAAAGACACTCCCAAAAAAAAGAAAACCATTTAAAGCACAAAAACATGGGAGTAACCGAAAAAAGAAGAAGCTTCACCAGTCTCCACTGGAAAAGCACCACAGAAGAACCAAAGGAAACAAAACTCCATAAATTCCACCAGACACCAAGGCATCTAGCTAAGCCCAGAGGAAGAAGCCCAACATAGGAAAAAGCCCGAACCTCAACAAAGAAGGCTTCCACACCACCAGAGAGAGGGGAAAATACCCACCACTAGGCATAAAGGATGCCCCAGCTAGAGCCATAACCACCCAACCCCCAAAATTAACAACCACCAACCACAAAGTGTGTGTAAGAAAATATGTGCGAATTATATCAAATTAACAACACACTTAGATGTAAATCATTACAGTAAGGAAATCTAACTTAATCAAACATAATTCGATAATAGTTCCTTAAAAACATCCCATCTTCCTCTAATCTTAAATGTCCTAGTAATTATGCTTTCAGATCTTATTCATGCACAAATCATTGGGATGCCATCTAAGAAACAAGTAGCCTATTTATCTATAATGCAAAATCTAAGTCTACATCTACATGATTGAATGATTCAAATGGACGAAATGGTGAAATGACATGGTGAGTGAACTGCTATATACAAAGTGATATGGAAATGATACAATGAAGAATTAAGCTAATAAAAATGAAATGTATATGATCCTAAATGCTAAATTAAACTAAGAAACATCTAAAGGAGCCATGATTCTAAACAAATTGCTAGGCTATTCTAAAATGCTGAATTGAAAATGCAAACTAAATTATTAAAGACTTGAATGAATTCCTACAGAGTGATGTTATGCAAATGCTCCTTATGAAAAATCTGTAAATGGGCCTCAATTTATAGATTTTATCAAGGCATTTGGTGAGTTGGCAGCCATGAACGATTGAGATTTGATTTGGAGATATCGACAGTGAAGAATGAGAAGGATGGAGGAAACAAGGAAATTGTTCCCTTTAGTAAAACCATCTTGCCAAGTGTAAGAAGGAATCATTTGAATGAAGGAGCCATGTGTCTTGAAGGTGGTTATAATCGTTGAGAACAAATATCCATTTTAGAAAATAATTATTATTATTTTCATGTGACACATGGTGAGTTGGAGGGTGAGGTGGAAGGTAGTTAAAGAAATATGTAGAAATGTGACAAATTTGAATTTAAAAATTCAAATTTAATGAGAGGGATTCAAATAAAACAAATTGTTTAGATTTGTTTATTTCAATTAAATCATGAAGAGGGTGAATTAGAATAGAGGAATTTAGAAAATATGAACTATGTAAATAAATTTGCAATTTATTTATATAGTAGAGGAATAAAAATTTTATTAATTAAATAATCGATATTTAATTAATATTCTCCATACCAATTTTCGATGTATACATTTTTCCTCTCTTTGAAGTGATGTGTTTACGCGTTACTTCAAAGAATTTTTTTTTTTTCCAGTGCTGCTAAATTTTTTAACGATGCCCCAGACATTGATTTCTAGGAGATTACGGTTGTATGCCCCCTCAGGAGATATATCGAGGAATTTATGATAATAAAATATTTTTGGTGATTTTGAAAAAATTCAATTGATTTGTGATAAGGATGATGATAAAATTCTACTTTGATAATATTCTAGCGATTTATCTCTTACTATGAAAGATTTTAAGCTGCCCCAATTAACTGCCCCTTAAAAGAAATTAAAATATGCCACCAAAATTACCTGCTTTAATTACTCTTATTAAGAGGTAAAAAGTGAAAAAGAGCTCATTTGTGCATTTTGTGATTTGAAATTTGTTGAAGTGAGAGAGCATTTTTTTTTGGAGCTTTTGTGCAAGATGGTGATCCCTCTGCAAACTCATCAATTCGAGTGGGTACGACATCATAATCAGCCAGCGGGATATGGACCTCCAATAAGGATTTTGAAACCTTCATTTGTGACTTTGAAATGAAATTTTCATGTTTTTTAATTCAAATTTTAAATTTCAAAACTATTTCGGCACTTCTGAAGTTTTTCGAAGCGCTTAGGTTAGATTTTTTGGTACTTTTGCCTAAAGTTTTAGTGCTTCAGAGAGATTCTCTAGCGCTTACAAAGTTTGTTTTGGCACTTCCACTTTTAGCGCTTTTGTCACTTGTAATGGCACTTCCAAGTTGTCACTAGGTCCAATCTAGGAAATGATTCTTTTGCCCAAAGTTTCAGCACATAGGAGAGATTCTTCGATGCTTCCAATAAAATGGTGCTCCTACAAGATTCCCTTGCGCTTCGGTGGAATTCTCTATCGCATCTACCAAATGGCGCATCAAACTGGTTCTTTGGCACATCTGAGGAATTTTTTAGTGCATCGGTTAAAATGACGCTTCTACATCATAGAATGGAATTTACACCACTTTTGGCACTTCAAAGGTTTGTTTTGGTGCTTCCAGGGAAGATTGAAGATTTTGTTATTTTTCTCCTTGAAATTTGTGATGTTTGATCACGTCAGCCAATGATTAGGTATTGATGATAGGATAGATGATTTAGTGACCTCATGATAGGTGAGATACACTAATGATGATGTAGTTTTGACCTCATGATAGGCAAGAATAAAAAAAAAATGTTGACGAGATTTGATGAAAATATCATTAGAACTAATAGGTTGATTGATTGATGTTTGATTATTTTGCTGATTTGATTTAATTGATATGATGATTCACGATGTTGTAAAATGATAGGAGATGGATTTAGATAACCTTCAATCTCGAGAGTGATTCTTGTGCACTTGGGCGATGATTCGACTGTTGTCCCATGCTGATAGGGATATTGTTGAGTGATGCGGTCTATCATCATTGATTGATATGCCTTGAGTTAGGATTAACCAAGGATTGTTGACAACATTGGTAGAGAGGTGGCATAGCGACCACTACACTTTCCATTTGTCTACCAGAGAGATGACTGTTATGCTAGAGGATGTGTACAGGATTTTGCGGATTCCTGTAGTAGGTGATATTGTGACTTATGATCACATAGAGCAGAGAGGTACATATGCATTATGTCATGTTTTCTAGGATGATCATATTGTTGGATACTAGATACCATGGCAGGAGATGTTTGCTAGATATTCCCCTTTTCCTTCCATTCTTGCAGGATTTTTCGGTGGCTTCTTATGTCCCGACAAGAGGGAAAAGGGATTTTGCATCAGTTGGGGTCGCACTTTAGAGCAGATGATCCAGTTTAGGACCCATTTTTCTTGGGGTTCATGTATGCTTGCACACCTATATCATGATTTGCACTAAGTGGTCTATCTCAGAGGAGCTACCTTGTCAGCAGGAGTTACATTGCTCCAGGTTTGGGCCTAGGAGCATATTGCAGTGACACAGTCAGAGATGGATAGATTTCGGCCATTTTGGGGGCCTTATATCTAGGGTTATGCAGGTGCAGTTGTCCAACATAAGCTGGGAAAATTGGATTATTGGAGATGGGTGTTGGATGACTTGGATGCAGTTACCTGGCGGCCCTATGTAGATTGTGAGTAGTGGGTCGAGGATCACTTGGAAGTTCCTTACTTCATGACTTCCAAATACCTTATTGGGAGGTATCATTATATCATTGAGAGATTCTTATTGCTGAGAGTGCTTAGACAGTACATTAGGGTCCAAGGGATACCCCAGGGATTAACTATGTATGCCCGCAAACAGTAGGATGTGACCGAGTGGGGACCTACATTGTCTTATGATGTTGCTTGTGATGAGTACCCTCATTTGCAACCAGTGCTATGGGATTATCATCTGAAGATAGTCAAGGGATACATGAGTGAGGAGTATTCAGTGTATTTTGGTCAGCATCCTTTTCCAAGGATTTTGAGGTCTAATGAGCTTGTACCAAGATTTGAGGATGATGAGGATAGGCTACCTGGATGGAGACAAGGAAGAGGTGATGGTGATGAGGAGGAGGGAGAGGGTGGAGATAAGGGTAGTGATGATGATGGAGGAGATGACGGGGGTGATGATGGTGGTGGAGGAGATGGAGGAGGTGGTGCACATCCCGGTTTTGATGCAGAGTGCCTTGCAGGAGGCGATCCTTGGTGGGAGTTGCACAACAACGTGTACAGATACGCTTGCCCTCACAGCAGCAACAGTCACAAATCACTGCTTTGCATATGTAGGTTCAATCTATTTAGGGGCAACTGACACAGGTACAAGGTCAGCTATAGGCGCAAACACAACTATTGACACTGGTATAGGCACAACTCCTATAGGCCCAAGGGTAGATACAAACATTGACAATTGAGAGGGATGCTGCTTGACAGTAGCTGACATAGGTACAAGGCCAAGGGTAGGTACAGGGACAAGTTGTAGCATTGATAGTAGAGAGAGACACACTAAGATGACGAGCTGAGCAGGCGAAGGCCATTACCGAGAGGTTGCAGCAAGTTGCGATAGCAGCTGGGACTGCAAATTATTTTAGGGAGATACGTCACACCTCTCAAGAGGCTTAGTTTTATAGAGATCAATATCATGAATTGGTCCCTCCTGAGCGGCGAGAGAGCTTCAGCTGATCTCAAACTAGCAGATCCTAGTCTTGGACAATGAGCATGGGTGTGACATAGCCATTACTAGGGGATCAGAGGGATCCAAGTGCAGGTCCCTTAGGTACATCAGGGGGTACAAGTCCAGTGAGGCCAACAACGTTTGGGGGCAGTACCACATAGTTCTATCATTTGATATTATATCATGATGTATACACCGACTCTTGATGATATCACCATTTTGATGATGTATTTCCTAACATTCAGATATCCTTGTACATTTGACATATTTTGAGATATATATGCAGCGATAATGATGATCTTATGTCTTTATGTGCATTGATTTATGATAGATATATTTAATTTCTATGTTATGTATGTTATGTGATGATGATTATATGATATGATATGTGTTATGGATGCAATATGTGTTATGATCCTATGATGTTTTATGAAAATGTCTATATGCTATTATTTTTGTATTTTTCTAATGCAATTATATATAATGTGACAAATGGAAAATAATTTTAATGCAAAGATGAATCACCTTAATAATGAATAACTCTATATTTTCCTATGGATGTATGGTATACATGGTAATTTATGTTTTTGTATTTTTCAATGCAAATATTATGATCTAATGTATGTATGAAGTGAATGAATTATAATTTGCATATGTTGGTGCCTATAATGCATTACTAAATGTTTATGGATGAAAATGATATGATCAATGCATTAGTTTTTAAGTTTTCGTAATGCAAATATATGATTGATTACTAAATGAATGTAACATGATAATGTACTTATATTTAAATTTCTATAATGCAACTATTGATCTAACAACTAAATGGATGCCTAAATGATATGATAATGATATGAATGATGTCCTAATGGCTCACGCCCCTAAATGATCTTTTTTATAATTCCAAATGTACTCAATCTATTAATGATAGAAGTAACACCAACGTTGGAAAAATCTATAAATACTATTAAAACAACTAATATGAATGCAACCTAGACATGCAATTTTAATAATGCAATGTTGTCATCCCAGTGATTTATTGTACTTGTTATCATCATTGAGATGTTGAGAATGAGTACAAATATCAATGGTATAATTATACCACGATGACCTGAGTACTACTTCCATGCCATTTGATAGTGCAAGTTAACACAAGCATCTAGGGATAATTAGACCAAGATGACCTAAGCATCCCTTGCGTAAACAAAAAAGAGCCAGTCATTTTCCTATGTGAATCTCGAATGTCATCAGTGATACCTTGTAGAGAATGTCCCACAATGATTCACATAGTAATAATGATCAACTCATAGATAATATACAAAGAAAATATCATTCTCGATCATAGCTTTTCTAGTTCTTTGACACCCTTGAATTTCTCTTGAGAAATGATAACATCAATCATAATTCAAACAATTTGAACATTTGTGTGAAAGTGGTATAACCATGATTCAGAATAACATCATCCTTTGACCTTTGATTTTTTGCTATTTTTGGGGTTTTTCAATTTTCCAATTTTTAGGTGTTTTCTGAGATTTTGACCAAGAACCTAACCTAAAGACCTATCCTAGGGGTCTTGGGGGCTGATCAAAGTGTTACCCAATTTTCACCTACGGGCTCAATCAGGGGAAATTATGTTTCAAATTCGCACGTGGATTAAATGTGGCTCCCATAAGGGTTGAGCCCAACGTGCAGGTGCTCGGATTTCTTTGGGAAGGTCCTTATCTGACAGGGAAATCTATTGGAAAGCCTCGCCTCAGTCAGATTTGGCATAAAAATCATCAGAGAAGAAAGTCAACAAGACCCTCCTATTGTCTTGCCGACTAGTAGTGCGTTCTATTTGTCTGAATACACCAGTCGCCAGGACTTTCGGGTTGCCATAAGTCTTTATGTATCTCTCCGCTTGGGATGTCTCACCGACACTAGCTCAAAAGGTTGGCACCAGGGGGAATGGTTTTCCTTCGGTAAGAGGTCTCGGCGACCTAACGAAGTCTCGCCGAAGGGGATTGCCTTAGGCATAACATCTGGCCAACCCGGGGAGATCTTGCCAACAAGCAGTGGTGGTCCTAGTGAGTGGTCTCGGCGAAAGGTTTGAGTTCGCCGTAAGGTCTTGCCGAAGTGGGATGCCTTCAGTGTATATAGGGGGTTCGCTATAAAGTCTCACCAATGGGGTGAGGTCTCATTGAAGTGAAGCAGAGTCGGTGAAGGAAAGGAGCTCGGCGAAAGGTCTCGCCGATCGAGGGATGTCTCCCTGACAAGAAAGGAAGTGAAGTGAGCTTTCGCCAAAAAAAAGGGACCCTCGGTGTAATCTCTTGCCAACCCGGTAAGGTCTCGCCGAAGAAATAGGAGCTCGGGGAGATGTCTCGGTGACTAACGAAGGTCTCGGCGAAAGGAGATGTCAACGGGGAGAAAAGGTGGGCCTCGCTGTAATGTCTTGGCGACCGAATGATGTCTCACCGAAAGGATGGTGCCTTCGGTATGAGATGGTGATCTCGGCAAGAGGTCTCACCGACTAAGGAAAGTCTCCCCGACTAAAACAAAGGGAGCTCGCTATGAGGTCCTATCGAGACAATTGTGTCTCACCGATAGGGAGCTAGCTGCGGTGGGACTCATCACCGAGAGGAGGAGTTTGATAAGAAGTCTTGCTGACCCGATAGGGTCTTGCTGACCCGATAGGGTCTTGCTGAGATGAAATGGGCTCACCGAGAGAGTTGCCTTCGGCATGAAGTATGGCCGAATGAGGAAGGTTCTGCCGACAACAGGGTGCCTTCGGTATAATATTTTGAGTTCAGCATGAGGTCTTCCCGACCCGATGGTGTCCCACTCAAGGATGAGGGGCTTGATGAAAGCTCTTGCCGACAATGGAGAGTCTTGCCGATAGTGATCAACTTGCCATGGAAAAAGATATCGGTAAGAATCTTAGCATTCTCTATGACCTCTTGCCGACTGAAGATCTCTTGCTGACCCGATGTGTCTCTGATGATAGTCTGGGCGATGACAAGGGCGAGATCGGTATGACTTTTGCATTCAATATAGGGTCTTGTCGACTGTCGCGTGTCTTGTCGATAGCTACTACGAGGTGTACTCGCATCGGGGAGACACGATTAGTGTCTCACCAACATGTGATCCTGATGAAATAACCTTTGACCGTTTGGAATCTATGTGGCATGAGCTCAACCAATCTGAAGGAAACTAAAGGAAAACCATTATCCATTTGACTGTTTGACTCCCCCTGTGAACGAGACCAATAGAGCATAAACGACATGGACTTTTCCTGAGACCAAAAGTGATGGAGCAGCTCGGAGATCAATGGTGTCAAGATCTAAATGAAAAGTTTGAAGTTGTTTGCAAGGGGAGTCAATTTACAAAAATTTTTTGAGCAGGAAGAAGGCTGAATAAAAGAAGAAGTCGTCAGTCTCAGGGATAGCTGTGAGGTCTACTAGGAAAAGGCAGATCGATATTAATGGTAAAGCTCCAAGGGCATTCAAGGAAGCTCTTCAAGGAGGTTTGAGAGTGGACACGGGGGCCAGAAGTGAATGTTGTGGCTGTAGAAGAATCTAAAGACTTCTCCTAAGGGCGACCTTTCACACCGACAGGGACACGGGGGATGCACATTGAATGCATTAGCTTTATTTCCAAAAGATTTGAGGGTCGACCTTTCTTAGAAACTAATATTTTTTGTAAACCCTAAAGAAAAGAGCCGATGCTTTTAGTTTTTTGTATAGATGGCATGTTTGCCTCTTTTGTAGAGGGTTCTTACTTGCATATTTTCTACTTTTGTGACTTCTGAGAGTCCTTAGAGGAGAATACTGAGTTTTGTAACTCATTTACAGACATTGTATGTATAGTTTCACCTTTGGAGATCAATAAAGAAAGCAACTTCTGCCTTCTCAGTTATCTGTTTCATTGAGTGTGTTGAATGATTGATAAATTTACATGTGAGTTTCTTTTATTCCTTGTTAATTGTCTCATTATTAGCACTTTTAAGCAGAGGAGATGTGTATATTGCAGGTTATAGGTTATGTTAGTGATGCAAACAGTTTTAGTTGTGAGGAGAATTTATCACCCTTCTAGGACTGTATGTATCGTAGCTTTCTTATAAAACATTTATGTAATATCATATGAGTATTGAGTTGTGCATATCAGGTTTTATTAGTTGATTGAAAATTGTGTGTTAAGCAATTGTTCATATTTGAACAAATTTGGTGTATCACCATAGGAGTAGTTTTCCAATTTATGTATTCCTTCTCCCTTTACCTCACAAAGATTAGTAGTTTAGGTGATAACACAAAGGAAGTCGGCCTTCTCCGGAGGTTGACCTCTGTTTACAAGAAACCCACTTCTTTAGAGGTCTTCCCATGTTACACTGAGGTGTTGAACATCAGGTTCAACAAGGGTACAATTTCAGGTGAACAGTTTTGGCATGCCTGGTGGGACTTAGTTAGAAGTAAAATTCCTAGGCCTTGCTATTTTGATGTGCTAACAGTGAGCTGATAGCCTTTTAGAAGTTGTTTTTAAGCATATCTGGTGACTCTGTGCCGAGGAAAGGATCAATGTGTTTAGTAATATGAGAAAAATAAAAACAAGAAGTTCAAAAGCTGTAGAGTTTTTACATTTATCTCCTCCAAGAAGAAGAGGGAGAACTCTCAGAAGGATTGTTCCTTCTCCTAGAGTTCAGTCCACACCACCTGGTGTTAGTAACAAGGCACTATTTTCATATGAAAGGAAGAAGAAGAAGAGACCTTCTAGCTAGGTGTTCAACATCTACTCTTAGAATAGAACTTTCTGCCTCCTCATTCGGGGCTTTCAATTGTTCAACAAACAGTATTTTTGCTACAACAAATATGTTTCAACCATGTTCAAGTTTTGTTTCAGCAAGCATACCAATGCATTCCAGCTCAAGGGCAATGCCAAGTGCCTTTACTTGCGTACCATTCAACCAGGTTAGTCCCCTTAATCTAGCACAACATGATGATATTCCATTAGCAGTGTTAAAAGGGTTACCAAAGTTTACTGGAGAAGGACAAGTGACACCTTTCGAACATATCAGGGATGTGGCAGCATTGTGCAATGTGCATCATGTGATACAAGAAAATGTAGTTGTGAGATTATTGGCTGCATCTTTCAAGAAGAAGGCGTTGGAATGGTTTAGAAGCTTGCCAGTGGGTTCTATAAGAACATGGGATGAGCTTGGTGATAAATTTACCAGATTTTTTGAGGAAAAATCTAATCACCTATCTTCGGTAGAGCAGTTAACAACCATCAAAAGAGCCCCACAAGAACAAATGGTGGACTTCAATATCCGATTTCAAAAGACTTGGAACAAAATACCTGCTATGGTAAGGCCTTCTGCTGATTATGCATTTTTATACTATTTGAAAAGTTTAAATAGTGATATCTCAGTCATGATACAATCCATGGGGGGTATTTCTTTACCTCAGGCTTATAGCATAGCTATTAAGGCAGAAAATAACCTCATTCAGGCAGGCCAGTTAGCACCTAGGCCACCTATGCCCTATTTCCCTAAAATTCAATCAAATATGCCATTGAAAATGTCATCTTTAGCCCCTTTACCTACTTTTCCAGCATTACCCATTGCTATGAGCCATGGAGTGTCAGCTACAAGACCATCAAGTCTTGTCAGCATAAGATAGAAAGTATTTTACAAACTATGGGAAATGAGTTGATCAGCATGAAGAAATAGTATCGAGGGGCAAGGCCAAATTTTCAATAGTAGAACCAACAACAAAGTCAAAATACAAATCAGTCTTATCAAAATCAGGGATATCAGTATCAGCAAAATAGGAAACCCTATCAAGGTGGTTATCAGAGGAAAAATGTTAATCAAAGACCATTCCAATCTTATAATCCAGCTCCTCTCAATGCTACAAGTCCAGTGAAAGATATGGTTCTAGCCTAGAATAACCTTGTGAGAGAAAATGAATGGTGTTATTCGTGTAATCAAGCACATAACCCAGCCTCATGCTCAAATGGTGTAGTTAATCAGGAATTTATGGTCCAAAACACTGTCAGTCCATAGCTAGATACACCTACTAATATACCTGAACAACAACCGGATATACATTTTAATGAGACTGCATTTTTAAATTGGCAAAGTGAAGAGTTATGTGGTGTGAATGTTGATTCAGAAATTGTAGCCAATACATGAGCTAAGAAAAGAGCTCTAGAGGTGGAGTAATCAGCTGATAAAAACAAGGGGCCTGCAACTATAGAAGCATCATCCACACCTATTCTAAATATACCAAAAGGATCTAATGTCTTACCAATCAATGAGAAACCTCACAAGAATAAAGAACCAGTTGTTGCTAAAGTACATCAGAAGGTACCTTTAATTGTACCTTATAATATTGTGGACAACATGAAGAAGATAAATGCGAATATGACCATGTGGGATTCCTTAAGCATTCTTGGACAGGTTGATCTACTAAAAAAGGCACTATCTGAAAATGCGAATCTTGAGCAAGTTGTTGTTGATTCCCAAAAGGTCATAATGGCTAATGATGATCAAGGGAAAGTTGCTAATTCTAGCAGTAAAGAGAAATCTACGATTCAAGGTAAGAACGTGAGACCTCCCCCGTTCTATGTTTCATTCATTATTAGGAAAAATTTAGTGCACAATTGTATGGTAGATAGTGGAGCTACCTGTTTTGTGATGCCCAAGAGAGTAGGTAATCAGTTAGGTTTAAAGTATGAACCTTTAGAGAAAGGAGTAGTCCAGCTGGATGGCTCATATGTTAATACAGTGGGTCTTATTAAAGATGCTAGCTTAACTTTGCATGCTTGCCCTATTTTTTCAATTTCCCTAGACATTTATGTGGCAGATTTGCCTCCGTATTTTGGGTTATGTTTTTCAAGAGAGTTTACGGCTAAAATAGGGGGATACCTCTCGTCTGACTGGTCTCACATGTTGTTCCGTACTAGGTATGGAACTAAAGTAACCATTAAGTCTGAGTTACTTGCAAAAGACAATGTAGAACCCTATATACCTAGTGCAATGAATACCAATTGCATAATTTCTGAACAAGACGAGCATGCTACTATCTTTGATCCTCGCATTGTTGTCAATGATATTCTTGATATACTTCTAGATGAGTGGGAAGTAGGTCAAACTTCTAGTGTTGAAAGTGACTTGGTGTCGGATGTTGGTATGGGTAACTACATGTTTCAAGAAGCTGATGAAGTGATGCCTAACTTGGTTAAGAGGTCAGTGAATGATTGTGATCAGCAAGACGAGGTCTAGGAAATGTATTTTGATGGATCAAGGAGCAGGCATGGCGCTAGTGGCGGTGCATTATTGGTTTCCCCAAGAGCTGAAGGATATTATGCATCCTTTAGGTTTGCATTTTCACGTACTAATAACACAACAGAATATGAAGGTCTTATTCAAGGACTGGAATGGGCGAGGAAATGTGGAATTAAGTGTTTGAAGGTGCATGGGGACAGTGAATTGGTAGTAAATCAGGTTAGAGGCCTGAATACTATTGAAAATAATGTTCTTAAATTGTATAAGCACAGGGTTTGGGACCTCATTGAGGATTTTGAGGCTTTCAATATCATTTCAATTCCAAGAAATCAGAATCAGCATGCTGATAGATTAGCAACTGTGGGAGCTCAGTTTGACATTCAGAACAATGTAAGGAAGGAGTGTAATCAGCAACACATCAAGGTTATTATCAAGCCTTCCATGCCCGATAACAATGTTAACTGGCAGGTCTTTGAGAGTGATGAGCAGATTTTGCAGTTTCTACTTGAAGAAGACGTGTTTGCAGTATCAAACCAGGAGAGAATTAAACAACAGTATGGAGACCAAGTACTGCAATTGAAGAATAACAAGTTGCCTAAAGGTTTGGTCACCTTAGAAAGTATTTTCAACTCTGATGATCAGGCTAAAAGTAGTAAAGCCAACTTATTAGTTCAGCAAGATCATTATGAGGACTTAGAAATTGCACCCAAGAGAAGCCTCAAGATAGGAAAAATAAACATTGTTGTTGAAAAACAATCTTTTATGCAATTATTCCAAGAATTCATTGACATATTTTCCTGGGAATATGGAGATTTGAAGGGATTTGATCCATGTCTTGCGCGGCATACAATAGAATTGGAGCCAACAACCAAACCCATAAGGAAAAAATAGAGGCCATTTAATCCCAAACTGGAGTCATTAATGCAGAAAGAAGTCTTTAGACTTATAGAAAGTGGGATTATCTTTCCCATCAAGCATACTAGCTGGGTTGCAAATCTAGTTCCCATCAGGAAGAAGGACAGAGAGCTTAGATTATGTGTAGACTTCAGAGATTTGAACAAAGCTTCGTTAAAGGACAGGCACCCTCTTCCGTCTATGGAGAAGATTCTTCAATGTGTGTCAGGTTCTGAACATTTTTCTTTGTTGGATGGATATTCTGGTTATAACCATATTTTGGTAAGGGAAGGAAATCAATTTAAAACTACCTTCACCACAAAGTGGGGCACAATGGCATATAGGAAAATGCCATTTGGTTTGTCTAACGTTGGAGCAACCTTCCAAAAGGCTATGGACAAGGCCTTTAGCAACTTAATGTATAAGTTTGTTTTAGTATATCTTGATGACATCACTGTCTATTCCAAGAAGACAGTAGATCACATTGACCATTTGAGGCATATTTTTGAACGTTGTCGGGAGTTTGGTATATCATTGAACCCCAAGAAATGTGTTTTCTCCGTTCATGAAGGAAAGCTTCTTGGGTATGTAGTATCTAGGAAGGGAATCACGGTCGATCCCAAGAGAGTGGCAGCAATCTTAGAGCTGCCTTTACCTCCGCATAAGAAAGGACTTCAGAGTTTCATTGGTTGTATTAATTTTGTCAGAATATTTCTTCCCGATATAGCAGCCTTATTAAAACCCCTTACAACTATGTTAAAAAAGAATGAAGAGTTCAGATGGACTCGAGAAGCAAGGGATAGTTTTCAAAAGATCAAGGAGGCGTTAGCTTCAGCCCCAACATTAGTCAACCCAGATTTCAGTAAGGATTTTACCTTGTATGCTTTTGGTAGTTTTGATGTAATCTCTGCAATCTTGGTGCAAAAAAATGTAGAAGGGTTGGAGCAGCCCATTGCTTTTTTCAGCAAAGGTTTGGAAGACTATGAGCAGAAGTATACCTTCGTAGAAAAACATGTGCTGGCTGTTGTGAAAAGTTTGAAGAAATTTAGACAGCTATTGTCTCATAACAAAATTCATCTACAGGTGGCACATTCCAGCGTGAAAGAATTTTTACTAGTAAAGATCTAAATGAAAAACGGGTTGGATGGATCACAAGAGTTATGGAGTACGATGTGGATATTCAGGTCACTAAATTGGTAAGGGGAAAGGGTTTATGCTAGCAACTGGCTAACGAAGACTTTTCAACAGTAGAGGATCAACGAGACTCTGTTTTGGTTAATGTTGGGACATCAGATGATGAAGCTACCAACTGGTTGCAGAAAATGTCACATTTCTTGAGAACCGGGGAATGTCCACCAAATCTAAATAGAATGAAGAGGAGGTACTACCGACTCCAGTCTATTCCCTTTGTCTTGATTGATGATGTGTTGTATAGGAAAGATCATAGTGGAGTACTGCTCAAGTGTGTTGATAATGATCAAGTGGATCAAATATTACATGAGTTCCATGACAGACCTTCTGGAGGTCACTATGCTGCAAGGACAACCTATAAGATTTTAAGAGCAGGCTATTATTGGCCTGACTTGTTCAAAGATGTGCATACATATGTCAGGAGATGTTCTAAATGTGCCTTGTTTTCAGGAAAAGAAAAGCTTGCTGCTTTGCCATTGCAACCAATTCAGATAGAGCAGCTGTTTATGAAGTGGGGAATTGACTTCATAGGGGCAATTAACCCACCCTCAAGTGCAGGCCATCGGTGGATTATCACAACAACGGATTACTTTACACGATGGACAAAAGCTTTGCCTCTGAAGGAAGCTAATGAAACAACAGTGTTGAATTTTTATGAAGACATGGTTTGCAGATTTGGAGTCCCAGATTCTATAATTTCTGACAATGCCCTGGCATTTGTTGGTTTGAAGGTTGCTGATTGGGCATTGAAGAATATCATTTACTTGAACACAAGCTCCAACTATTATCCTCGGGGCAATGGACTTGTAGAGTCCACTAATAAAAATTTGATTAACATTATCAGAAGGACGCTTCAAAGCAATCAGAGAGATTGGCATACCAAGCTAAAGACTGCTCTTTGGGTAGACATAATTACCCCTAAGAAGGTGATTGGGAACTCGCCTTACATATTGGTGTACAGTAAAGAAGCAAAATTACCTATCTCTACTGAGTTGCCCGCCTTGGACATTTCCAGTCAGCTGGTCCTGTTTGAATAGACTGACCCACTTGCCTTAAGATATACTCAGCTGATGGAGTTAGAAGAAGCTAGAAACAAGGCTATGAAGAACATGAAACGTCAGCAAAACCTGACTAAGATAACATTTGATAAGAAAACTAGATCAAGAGATTTCATGGTGGGAGATCTTGTGCTGAAATGGGATGTTCTAAAAAGCAGGCCAGGCCATCACACCAAGTTTGACAACATGCAGACGGGTCCATTTAATATCAAAGACTGCAAAGAACACAATGCTTACCAATTGGCCACAACTGAGGGTGAAGTGCTTCCTATCCCAGTCAATGGGATACACATCAAGCTTTGTTTTGAGGTTTGATAAGTTCCTCCATTTTACATATTAGGCTAGGTTTTATGTTTTCAATAAGTACTTATGCACTTTAGTTTGATTATTGTTTCATTCCCTAAGTGTTGTTCCAGCATAGTAAATAGATTCTATTCAGTTTCTTTTGTTCTGTCATTTTTGGCAACCTGTTGTGTTCTATGAGTCTCAAGCGAGTTGCAGCCACGTGTGAACTGTTTTTGAATTTTTCTGAGTTTTCCTAACAAATCCATGCTCAATGCACAAGTTGGCTACTGGTTTCCATGTTTAGCAGGCAAACATCCAGCTGAGGTCGCCAAAAATGTTACCCAATTTTCACCTATGGGCTCAATCAGGGGAAATTATGTTTCAAATTCGCACGTGGATTAAATGTGGCTCCCATAAGGGTTGAGCCCAGGGTGCAGGTGCTAGGATTTCTTTGGGAAGGTCCTTATCTGACAAGGAAGTCTATTGGAAAGCCTCGCCTCAGTTAGATTTGGCATAAAACTCATCAGAGAAGAAAGTCAACAAGACCCTCCTATTCTCTTGCTGACTAGTAGTGCGTTCTATTTGTCTGAATACACTGGTCGCTAGGACTTTCGGGTTGCCATAAGTCTTAATGTATCTCTCCGCTTGGGATGTCTCGCCAAAAGTAGCTCACAAGGTTGGCGCCAGGGGGAATGGTTTGCCTTTGGAAAGAGGTCTCAGCGACCTAATGAAGTCTCATCGAAGGGGATTGCCTTCGGCATAACGTCTAACCAACCCAGGGAGATCTTGCCGACAAGGAGTGGTGGTCCTAGCGAGTGGTCTCGGCGAAAGGTTTGAGTTCACCGTAAGGTCTCGCCGAAGCGGGATGCCTTCGGTGTATATGGGGGCTTCACTGTAAAGTCTCACCGACATGGTGAGGTCTTGCCAAAGTGAAGCGGAGTCGGTGAAGGAAAGGAGCTCGGCGAAAGGTCTCATCGATCGAGGGCTGTCTCCCCAACAAGAAAGGAAGTGAAGTGAGCTTTCGCCAAAACAAAAGGATCCTCGGTGTAATCTCTTGCCGACCCGGTAAGGTCTCGCTGAGAGGGATTGATATCGGCATAATGTCTTGCCGAAGGCCGGGGGTCTCGCCGAAGAAATAGGAGCTCGGGGAGATGTCTCGGCAAAAGGAGATGTCAACGGGGAGAAAAGGTGGGCCTCGCTGTAATGTCTTGGTGACCGAATGATGTCTCACTGAAAGGATGGTGCCTTCAATATGAGATGGTGATCTCGACAAGAGGTCTCACCGACCAAGGAAAGTCTCCCCGACTGAAACGAAGGGAGTTCACTATGAGGTCTTGTCGAGAGAATTGTGTCTCGCCGATAGGGAGCTGCCTGCGGTGGGACTCATCGCTGAGAGGAGGAGTTCGATAAGAAGTCTTGCCGACTTGATAGGGCTTTTCCAAGATGAAATGGGCTCCCTGAGAGAGTTGCCTTAGGCATGAAGTCTGGCCGAATGAGGAAGGTCCAGCCGACAATGGGGTGCCTTCGGTATAATATTTTGAGTTCGGCGTGAGGTCTTCCCGACTTGATGGTGTCTCACCAAAGGATGAGGGGTTCGATGAAAGTTCTTGCCGACAATGGAGCGTCTTGCCGATAGTGATCAACTTACCATGGAAAAAGATATTGGTAGGACTCTTAGTGCTTGCTATGACCTCTTGCCGACTGAAGATCTCTTGTTGACCTGATGTGTCTCTGACGATAGTCTAGGCGATGACGAGGGCGAGATCGGTATGAATTTTGCATTCGATATAGGGTCTTGCTGACTATCGCGTGTCCTTCTGATAGCTACTACGAGGTGTACTCACATTGGGGAGACACAATTAGTGTCTCATCAACATGCGATCCTGATGAAATAACCTTTGACCATTTGGAATCTACGTGGCATGAGCTCAACCAATCTGAAGGAAACTAAAGGAAAACCATCAGCCATTTGACTATTTGACTCCCCCGTTGAACCAGACCAATAGAGCATAAACGACATGGACTTTTCCTGAGACCAAAAGTGATGGGGCAGCTCGGAGATCAATGGTGTCAAGCTCTAAATGAAAAGTTTGAAGTTGTTTACAAGGGGAGTCAATCTACAAAAAAAATTTGAGCAGGAAGAAGGCCGAATAAAAGAAGAAGTCATCAGTCTCAGGGACAGTTGTGAGGTCTACTGGAAAAAGGCAGATCGATATTAATGGTAAAGCTCTAGGGGCATTCAAGGCAGCTCTTCAAGGAGGTTTGAGAGTGGACACGGGGGCTAGAAGTGAATGTTGTGGCTGTAGAAGAATCTAAAGACTTCTCCTAAGGGCGACCTTTCACATCGACAGGGACACGGGGGATGCACATTGAATGCATTAGCTTTATTTCCAAAAGATCTGAGGGTCGACCTTTCTTAGAAACTAATATTTTTTGTAAACCCTAAAGAAAAGAGCCAATGCTTTTAGTTTTTCGTATATATGGCATGTTTGCCTCTTTTGTAAAGGGTTCTTACTTGCATATTTTCTGCTTTTGTGACTTTTGAGAGTCCTTAGAGGAGAATACTGAGTTTTGTAACTCATTTACAGACATTGTATGTACAGTTTCACCTTTGGAGATCAATAAAGAAATCAACTTTTTCCTTCTCAATTATTTGTTTCATTGAGTGTGTTGAATGATTGATAAATTTACATGTGAGTTTCTTTTATTCCTTGTTAATTGTCTCATTATTAGCACTTTTAAGCAGAGGAGATGTGTATATTGCAAGTTATATGTTTTGTTAGTGATGTAAACAGTTTTAGTTGTCAGGAGAATTTATCACCCTTCTAGGACTGTATGTATCGTAGCTTTCTTATAAAACATTTATGCAATATCATATGAGTATTGAGTTGTGTATATCAGCTTTTACTAGTTGATTGAAAATTGTGTGTTAAGCAACTGTTCATATTTGAACAAATTTGGTGTATCACCATAGGAGTAGTTTTCCAATTTATGTATTCCTTCTCCATTTACCTCACAAAGATTAGTAGTTTAGGTGATAACACAAAGGAAGTCGGCCTTCTCCGGAGGTTGACCTCTGTTTACAAGAAACCCACTTCTTTAGAGGTCTTCCCATGTTACACTGAGGTGTTGAACATCAGGTTCAACAAGGGTGCAATTTCAGGTGAAAAGTTTTGGCACGCTTGGTGGGACTTAGTTAGAAGTAAAATTCCTAGGCCTTGTTGTTTTGATGTGCTGACAGTGAGCTGATAGCCTTTTAGAAGTCATTTTTAAGCATATCTGTCAACTTTGCATTGAGGAAAGCATCAATGTGTTTATTTATATCAGAAAAATAGAAACTAGAAGTTCAAAAGTTGTAGAGTTTTTACATTTATCTCCTCCAAGAAGAAGAGGGAGAACTCTCAGAAGGACTGTTCCTTCTCCTAGAGTTCAGTTGACACCATCTGGTGTTAGTAACAAGGAACTATTTTCATACGAAAGGAGAAGAAGAAGAGACCTTCTAGCTAGGCATTCAACATCTCCTACTCTTAGAACAAAACTTTCTGCCTCCTCATTCGGGGCTTTCAATTGTTCAACAAACAGTATTTTTGCTACAACAAATACGTTTCAGTCAAGTTCAAGTTTTGTTTCAGCAAGCATACCAATGCATTCCATCTCAATGGCAGCGCCAAGGGCCTTTACTTTCATACTGTTCAACCAGGGTAGTCCCCTTAATCTAGCACAACATGATGATATTCCATTAGCAGTGTTAAAAGGGTTACCAAAGTTTATTGGAGAAGGACAAGTGACACCTTTTGAACATGTCAGGGATGTGGCAGCATTGTGCAATGTGCATCATGTGATACAGGAAAATGTAGCTATGAGATTGTTGGCTGCATCTTTCAAGAAGAAGGCATTGGAATGGTTTAGAAGCTTGCCAGTGGGTTCTATAAGAACATGGGATGAGCTTGGTGATGAATTTACCAAATTTTTTGAGGAAAAATCTGATCACCTGTCTTTGGTAGAGTAGTTAACAACCATCAAAAGAGCCCCACAAGAACAAATGGCGGACTTCAATATCCGATTTCAAAAGACTTGGAACAAAATACCTACTATGGTAAGGCCTTCTACTGATTATGCATTTTTATACTATTTGAAAAGTTTAAATAGTGATATCTCAGTCATGATACAATCCATGGGGGGTATTTCTTTACCTCAGGCTTATAACATAGCTATTAAGGCAGAAAATAACCTCATTCAGGCAGGCAAGTTAGCACCTAGGCCACCTATGCCCTATTTCCCTGAAATTCAATCAAATATGCCATTGCAAATGCCATCTTTAGCCCCTTTACCTGCTTTTCCAGCATTACCCATTGGTGTGAACCAAGGAGGGTCAGCTACAGGACCATCAAGTGAATTGGAAGAGATCAAGTCTAGTCAGCATAAGATATAAAGTATTTTACAAACTATGGGAAATGAGTTGATCAACATGAAGAAACAGTATCAAGGGGCAAGGCCGAATTTTCAATAGCAGAACCAACATCAAAGTCAGAATACAAATCAGTCTTATCAAAATCAGGGATATCAGTATCAGCAAAATAGGAAACCCTATCAAGGTGGTTATTAGAGGAAAAATGTTAATCAAAGACCATTCCAATCTTATAATCTAGCTCCTCTCAATGTTGCAAGTCCAGTGAAAGATATGGTTCTAGCCCAGAATAACCTTGTGATAGAAAATGAATGGTTTTATTCATGTAATCAAGAACATAACCCATCCTCATGCTCAAATGGGGTAGTTAATCAGGTGTTTATTGTCCAAAATGCTGTCAGTCCACAGCCAGATACACCTGCTAATATACCTGAACAACAACCGGATATACATTTTAATGAGACTACATTTTTAAATTGGCAAAGTGAAGAGTTATGTGGTGTGAATGTTGATTCAGCAATTGCAGCCAATACACAAGCTAAGAAAAGAGCTCTAGAGGTGGAGCAATCAGCTGATAAAAACAAGGGGCCTGCAACTGTAGAAGCATCATCCACACCTATTCTAAATATACCAAAAGGAACTAATGTCTTACCAATCAATGAGTAGCCTCACAAGAATAAAGAACCAGTTGCTAGTAAAGTACATCAGAAGGTACCTTTAACTGTACCTTATAATATTGTGGACAACATGAAGAAGATAAATGCGAATATGACCATGTGGGATTCCTTAAGCATTCCTGGACAGGCTGATCTACTAAAAAAGGCACTATCTAAAAATGCGAATCTTGAGCAAGTTGCTACTGATTCCCAAAAGGTCATAATGGCTAATGATGATCGAGGGAAAGTTGCTAATTCTAGCAACAAAGATAAATCTACAATTCAAGGTAAGAACGTGAGACCTCCTCTGTTCTATGTTTCATTGATTATTAGGAAAAATTTAGTGCACAATTGTATGGTAGATAGTGGAGCTACCTATTCTGTGATGCCCAAGCGAGTAGCTAATCAGTTAGGTTTAAAGTATGAACCTTTAGAGAAAGGAGTAGTCTAGCTGGATGGCTCATCTGTTAATATAGTGGGTCTTATTAAAGATGCTAGCTTAACTCTGCATGCTTGCCCTAATTTTTCAATTTCCCTAGACATTATGTGGCAGATTTCCTTCCGTATTTTGGGTTATGTTTGTCAAGAGAGTTTACAGCTAAAATAGGGGGATACCTCTCGTCTGACTGGTCTCACATGTTGTTCTGTACTAGGTATGGAACTAAAGTAACCATTAAGTCTGAGTTACTTGCAAAAGACAATGTAGAACCCTATATACCTAGCGCAATGAATGCCAATTGCATAATTTCTAAACAAGACGAGCATGCTGTTGTCTTTGAACCTCGCATTGCTGTCAATGATATTCCTAATATACTTCTAGATGAGTGGGCAACAAGCCAAACTTCTAGTGCTGAATTATGCATAGAATTTCTTGAGATGAAGGTTGTTCATGAGTTCTTCAAATAGGTCCCCTTCTGGCATAGACAACTAGTATGCTCTTGAACCATAAACTGACATAATGAAAAAGGGCGCCAACCAATTTGGTTCAAACTTTCCTTTCTTCTCTCTATCTTGCTGATTGCTTGGATTCTCCTTCAACACTAAGTCACCAACTTGGAATGTTATGGGTTTGACCTTATGGTTGTAACTTCTAGACATTCGTTGTTGGTAGGCATTTAGGTGATTCACTACATGTTTCCGCTTCTAATCTAATAGTTCTAGTTCTTGCAATATTGAGACCCGATAGTCTTCATAAGGGATGATATCTTTCAATGAGACTCAGGGCAATGGTATTTCAACTTCAATAGGTACGATGGCCTCAGACCCATATACAAAAGCATATGGTGTAGCTCCCATTGGTGTGTGAATACTGGTGCGGTATGCCCACAAAGCAGGGTTTAATTAGATGTGCCAATCACGTCCTGCATCATTGAAGGTTTTCTTCAAAATATTTAGAATAATTTTGTTGGAAGCCTCTACTTGACCGTTCCCCTAGGGATAATATGGTGTAGAGAAGTGATGTTGGATATGGAATTTCTCACACAATTCTTGCATGTCTTGATTTTTGAATGGTCTTCCATTGTCAGTGACAATGGATTGGGGAATACCATACCAACAGATGATGTAGTTGAGGATGAATGATGAAATTTTCTTTCTTATGATATTGATTAGAGGAACAACTTCAATCCATTTCGTGAAGTATTTTATAGCTGTGATGATAAACTTGTGTATGTTTGATGAATACAAATGAATTTTACCAACAAGATCTAGTCCCCATTGAAAAAATGGCCATGTGATGCAAAAGGTTGGAGTTCTTGTACTAGTGTGTGGATGAGGTTGTTGTGAATCTGATGTTTCTGACATTTCTTCACAAACTAGAAAGACTCCTTTTCCATAGTTGGCCAGTAATATTCTAAATGAAGGAGTTTCTTGGCTAAGGTTAGGCCACTTGAATGTGTCCCACAAAAACCTTCATGGAATTCTCGTAAAGCTATTTCAGACTCATTGCATTCTAAACATCATAGGAGAGTTTTTTCAAGGCCTCGTCGGTATAATAAATCCGTGATAAGTGTATGTCAGGTAGCTCGGCGAATGAGATTTCATTTTTGTTTTCATGACAAGTCAGGTGGAAGAGTGTTATCTTTCAAGTAGGTATAAATTTCATTGTATATTGAGGTATTGGTATCGGATAGGTGGTAGATAACATGAGATTTAGTATCATCATAGGCAAGGGAGAACAGTTGTTCCACCAAGAACTCGTAAAAAATTCTTTTTTTTTGGAATTTGTAACAAGGAAGCAATAGTAGCCATAGCATCGCCGACTTTATTGTCCACTCTTGAAATTTGTTCAAATTTGATATCCACGAAATATTTATTGAAATCATCTAGCATTCTTTTGTAGGGCATCAATTTTTCATCCCTTGTTTGATAATCATCATTGACTTAGTTAATGACTAACTGAGAATTTCCATACACTTGCAATTCTAGGACCTTCCATTCTACAATTGTTTTGATGCCAATGACTAATGCTTCATACTCTTCCATGTTGTTAGTACAAGGGAACATCAGTCTGTATGATTTTGGTATGGTATGTCCTTGTGGAGTGATAAATAGGATTATGACTCTTGATTCATGCTGGGTGTGTGATCCATCAAAGTATAGTGTCCACTGTCTTGCAGCTAAGGTGAGAACATCAGCATCTAGGAATTCAATGTGTAAAGGATGATTATCTGGTAGTGGTGCCTTTTCCAATTGATCAATAATTGTTTCTCCTTTTATTTCCTTCCTATCTACATATTGGATATTGAATTCACTGAGTATCATGACCCACTTAGCCAATCTCCCTGTTAGGTTAGCTTTGTTGAGGAGATATTTGAGAGGATCTATTTTAGCTATCAACTTGATGGTGTGAGTTAGCATGTAGTGTCATAGCTGTTGGGTAGCAAATACTACTACTAGAAAATACTTTTCAATGGAGGTATAGTTGATCTCATAGCCATTTAGCATCATGTTGATGTAATAGATTACTTGTTCTTTACCTGCTGAATCTTTTTTTGCTAATAGGGCTCCCAATGATGTCTCTGTTGTAGCAATATATAATAGTAGCGGCTTCCCTTTTGTTGGTGGTACTAGGATAGGCGGATTCATTAAATATTTTTTCAAATGGTTGAATGCTCCTTCACATTTCTCATCCCATCAGAAGGAAACATTTTTATGTAGAAGATGAGTGAAGGGATGGGTCTTGTCTGCTAGTTGTGAAATGAATCTGTGGATTGATTGAAACCTCCCTTGTAGAGAACGAAGTTGACTAATGTTCTTTGGTGGTTGCATTTCCATAATAGCTTTGACTTTGGCTGGATCTACCTCAATCCCTTTTTTTGAAAATATGTAACCCAAGACTTTTGCTAACATCACTCCAAACACACATTTCTTGGGATTTAGCCGTGCATTGAATTTCTCCAGTCTAGTGAAAATTTTATCTAGGATCTCCAGATGTCCTTCCCTGGTATATGATTTGGCCAATAAATCATCCACATAGTCTTCCAAGAAAGTATGCATCATATCATGAAAAAATGTTGTCATGGCACGTTGGTAGGTAGCTCCAACATTCTTCAAGTCAAATGGCATGATGTTCCAACAGAAGGTTCCCCATGAACAAGTAAAGGTCATTTTATCTTGATCTTCTATGGCTATTTTTATTTGGTTATACCCAAAAAATCCTTCCATCAGTGATAGCATGCCATGTCCTGCCGTCAAGTCTACAATGATGTCTATATTTGGCAGAAGAAAGTCATCCTTAGGACAAGCTTTGTTAAGATCTTAGAAATCTGTGCAGATGCGAATGCTATTGTCAGGCTTTGAAATTGGTACTATATTGGAAATCCACTCGGAATAGTCAATGGGTCTAATGAATCCTGCATCTAACAACTTCTTCAACTCTGCCTTTACCAATAGGGCGATATGGGGGTGCATTTTTCTCAACTTCTATTTGACTGGTTTCACTCTTGGAGGTAATGATAAGTGATGCATGATGAGTTTCGGATCAATCCCTGGTATTCCAACATATGACCAAGCAAAGTTAATTTGTTTTTTTGTGAAAATTTTGAGAAAGCTTGGCTTTTCCTAGTTTGTCAAAGATGTCGCTAGATGGATAGTCTTCATTGTCTCTTCATTGCCGATGTTGATAGATTGTGTGGGTTCAATCAAGACTTTTGATCTTTCTTGAAAATGTTATGGGAGAGTATCAAATCTTCCATCCTTTGATGCCTCAGAGAGGTTTTCGCCATTGGATACGCTCTTTGTTTTTACTTTATCTGGATCTAACACTACCATTGAATGGTTTTCAATGTCAGATCTATTTCCTATGTTATTCATTTTGCAGCTGGAAGATTTGATACTCCCTTGTGTGGAAGCCTTGTTACGATGTTCATTAGTGGAATTTTTTTCTAGATCACTGGCACAAAGGAAATTGACGATGGCATCATCGTTTGAAAATGTGGGTATGTCAAATGGCTCAGTTAGGTCCCAATCTATAAGCTTGGGATGTACTAAGGGTGAAAATTCACCAGACTGGTTAAGGTCAGAAAGGGTAAGAGTTCTAATAGTGGTGTCTTCAATTTGTCCAATAGAAAAATCAAGATCTATAAGGTAACTCTCCTCTAAATTATCTGTTTCACTTTGATTTGAATCGTCTTCACTAGAATCATCAAGGTGTTGTGATCTAGATTCAAATGGTCTAGAACCTAACCCTTGTCCCTCTTCAAGGAGGGGTGCATATTTGTGTACTAAATCAATTTCCTTATCGTGGAAAGATTCTTTTGATAGGGAATCCCACTCATATTCATTGGAATTAGTTTCATGCTCATCATTGGCTTGTAACTATAAGATTCTTTGAAACCACCTTTTATTTTGTGTCCTCTTTATAGCCCATCCTAGCCTTGTCTTTTGGATTGATCAAAATGGGTTGAATTGGCTCTAAAATTCCCTCTTTTCTTTTTCCTATGAGACCTTTTCCTTCATATCCCATTTTTTCCAAAATAGTGAAGCATTTTCCATATTGAGTTGTCTGTACATTTGTAGTTGTTGCTTGGGATTCTTCATCTTTATAAAGCTAGTTTAGAACATCATTGTCTTCTGCTTCATCAAACCTAGTGCTTTCTTTTATAAACCATCCATCAAATTTGGTAACTGGTTGTGATGTCTATTGCGTTGACGTGGAGGGTTTCCCATAAAATTTTGGAGAAGAAAAGTGTGAAAGACATAGGGACCACTCAAAGAAGTATTCACCAACACTTTTGTCTTTGATTTGAACTTTTTTATCAATTTTTTGACAAGGAATTCAATTGGGCTTCAGGATTTGAGGAGGTGGATGGAGAAACTTCTTCTTTCTTCTTAGACTGTTTAGACATGGAATTGGATTGACATTCTTTGTTGGAGGCAATAACTCATGGTTTGGATGAAGAACTTGTTTGGATTTGATCATTGGAAGGAGTGGGAGTGGAAGCTTCTCTGTTATGAGGCACAAAAACATCCTGGACAAATTTCAGGGTATTGCAATACTGAGGACTATTTGAATCAGCTAAAATGGTGATTTCTTGACCACCATAAGGAAATTTCAAGCATTGATGGTAGGTTGATGGAACCACTTGCATTTCATGGATCCATGGATGACCCAACAATATGTTATATGTCAAATCCTTGTCTAAGACTTGGCAGATTACATCTTTCTATATTGGTCCCACTTGAATAGGTAGGACATTCAATCCCTGTGAAGATATTTCCTCATCATCATATGCATTTATTGTGATCTTTTTCTTTGAATCAATTGCATTCTTAGAGAATCCCAAAGCACAAACAAGCTTTAGAGTACATATATTCAGGCCAACTCCTCCATCTATTAGGACGCCTTTGATGCGATGTTTATGAATTAGGACTTCAATTTGAAGAGTAGCATTGTGGGGATGAGAAATGGATACATCATCATTTTCAGAAAAGGATAGGCAATGTGGTGCAGTCAAATGTCCCATCATGGCTTCGAATTTACAAACTTCGAGATTAGTTGGTACTGTTGTGTCCACTAGGGCGCCTTTTCCAAGATCTCTTTGTGAGCAAGAGAAATTTTGAGTAGTTCCAATATAGATATTTGTGCAGGGATCTTTTGTAATTGGTCCATTATGTTATATTGATTGGATGTTGTCACGGGGGTTCTAGATGAACTTCCTTTTAAGACATATTTGGCTTGTGCTCTTGTGGTTGCATTCACGGGTACGTTGTCCTGTTTCCCATTGATTTTAATGACATTGATTTGGGTGTCAATTGTAGTCACATCTAGTTTGATGTCATTGGTTTTTTTTTCAAAGGCAATGATGTCTTGTTCTCATTACATTGGGGTGTCATAGGTTGGATTATCATTTGTAGTAATGTCTTGATGATCATTGGTTACAATGGTATTCATTTGGTCTTCTGCTACTAAAATATGATTTATGACAGTATCATGGACATAGTTTACATTCTTTCCCTTGCTATTTTTCGTAGATGATCCCCTTTTTCATAGTTCAACAATGGATTCTTAAATGCCCTGTGATTTGTGTTTGTTTGGAGTCCCTCTATTCGTATGATTTTTCTATCTATCAAGTCTTGTATTTTATGTTTCAATTGCATGTAACTATTTGTCTGGTGACCTTTGTATTGATGAAATTCACAGTAATAGGCATCATTCCACCATGACGATTTTACTTTTGGTTCAAAACCTTGAGTGTCAGGTAATGTTATGAGGTTATTTTCAAGAAGTTCCCTCAATGCAGATACATATGATTGACCCAAAGGTGTGATTTTTTTGCGGTTTGATTGTGTTTGATAGGGTAAATATTTTGATGTGGTGTTACTTTGATTGTTGGGTGGGTTGATATTTTGACTAGTGCCCTGATTTTTGTTTTGATCAGTTTTGGCAGTGGTCTTTGACAAATTGAAGATCGATTTCACATTATGTGTTTTGTTAGCACCATAATTGGTGTTCTTGTTCCTTGTCCAAAATTTGGGTTTCTCATTGTTGTGATGATTGGAAGAACTAACATTGTTTGATCCTTCATTGTGAATTTTTAATACCCCTCTTTTTACTAGAGATTCTTCAATTTTGACACCGTTTTCTATCATTTTTTTGAAGTTAGGGTGACATTACAATTGTAATCAATAGCTCATTTCACTGTTAAGGTTATTGATAAAAATATCCATCTTTTCTTGTTCTAGTATAGGACGAGCATATTGAGCAAATAATCTTCTCCACCTTTGTAGGAATACGAGAAAATATTCTCCTTGTTTTTTTTTGGTCTTACAAAGGTCCTTCATGGTTATCTCATGTGCGATGTTGTAGGAATATATTGCGATGAATTTTTTAACAAGTTATTGGAAGGATTTTATGCCTGAATGTAATTTTGAAAACCATTCCATGCAATGACCTCCTAATCTATGAGGGAAGAGTCTCATCAGATATGTGTCCTCATGAGCGAATTCAAGATTCATTGTTTAAAATTCTCGCATGTGGTCTATAGGGTCTGATTTCCCGTTGTATTTGTCGTATTTTGGCAATTCACAGTTTTGAGGAAATGGTATCATGTTTAACCTTCTATCAAAGGGATAGGGACAAATATCTTGTAACAATTATATTTTTGGAGTCCCTCCTTGCATATCGTGCAGTTGTTGTAGAAGGTTTTGCATCTGATGTGTTAGAATAGCCATTTGATCAATGGGAGGTGTTTTAGTCTCATTTTTCTTTGGGGTTCTCTTCAATTTACTAACATCAAAGTCATTAGGTAACTTGGCTCCTTGATTTTCCAACATTAAGAAGTATTTTTCCCCATCTTTCTCAAAGATTCATTCTAGGAATTTATGGAATTTGGGATCTTGATTGGCTTGTTCTACTTCCTCCTCTGTTATCTCTTTTGCTTCATTTTGAGAAACCTTATGAAAGGGATTTTCTTCTATTTCTGCCATGGTATTTTGAGATTCTGGTTCTTTGTCCTTAAGCTTTTTTTTGGGGGACCTTGTTAAAACGGGCATGCAAGTTATGAAGGTTTGCTAAATTTTGATTGTTATTCGAGAGTGCCCAAGGAATACCTAGGTTGAATAGAATAATGAATTCTATTGATATAGCCAAGGTGATAAAAATTTGATTTAAAGTGTATTGTTTCAAGATGAAGGATGACAAATCCTAATGGGGAAACTCAACTTGATAATCAAATTTTTGGGTTCTTGACGATGGGGCACTTTTTGGATGTGTGATCAAAGTTTAGGTATAGAATTTCACTTGGAGAAGTTGGCTTTAACAAGTTAAACTCTAAGGAACTTAAGGGATAATTCTGAACTTGATAAGATTCTGCAAATTTTAGTTCCAATTGTGAAATGGGGATAAAATTTCCTTCCTAAAAAAGATGTTCAAACCTTTGAAAAAGTATTGGGTTTTGGAAATAGTAAAATGAATACAAGCCAGGGTTATTCTTTAACATTTTTCTGTAAAAATTGAAGAGTAGTCTGTCCCTAAAGTCGTAAAGCATTGCAAGACATTTTTGATGAGCTTTTGGACTAAGAGCTATGGGATTTGGTTTTTGAATTTTAATTTTTCATGAAGTCATTGGGTAATGATCATTTTTAGACTCCTTGGTTTTATGAGGAATGATCCTGAATTAGAAAATTTTCTAAATCTGGTTCCAATATTTTGGTAAAGATCAATCTTAATTCTTTGTTTATGAATTTGGGTGGAAGCGTCGTTACCGTTAGTGGAAGCATCGAAAGGTAGAAGCACCATAGAAAAGTTTGGATGCACCACAGAATGGCTAGGATGCACTATAGAATTAGGCGAATGTGCCATAGAATAGCTCAAATGCGCCAAAGTTTTTGGTCAATGAGCTGTAGGATTTGGTGTATGCACCATAAAATTTAGAAGATGCATTGGAAAATGGGGTGGATGCACCGTAACAAAAGGAGGATGTGCTAGAAATATCAGTGAAGGTGCTATAGAAAACAATGGAAGCACTAAATAGAGAATGCAACAGTTTGTTTCCAGTTTGCTTGATTTTCTAGTGTTTGGTCAGAGGATAGTTTGTTCCAGATGATGCATTTTGAATCATAATTTTGTACTTTTCCAGTGTGTGAGGTTTTGTTTGAATTTTGGTTTGAAAACACTTTGACAAGAACAATCAAGCACAACATACATTCCCTAGGGCTATGAAAGACTATATTCTCTTGGATTCCATGCGAGTTTTACCCCAACCGCACTTATTTTTAGCAGATGAATTTAGAAGCTTGGCTACATGGGCTCCCCCTTACAGTGCACTCACTTCTTAGGTCAACCAAGCTTCTAGCCTTCATAAAACTCCCATGGCAGGCTGATCATCTCTACTAAAAATTGTGAGAATGTGGATGCCTTCACAACGACCGTTGTTGTACCAAGAGAATAGATAAAGGTTTTGGCAAAACTACTACAAGGGTTTTAGTAAGGACTTTCCATTCATGGGGTATAACCCATGCGATGAGAGACCATTGTTTCCCTTCTCATCGGGACTATCCTCGTGATATTGGCCTTTGTTCCAATACCCACATTTATATCCCGGTTGGAAATGTGCTTGGATTTAGCATGTTACCAGTTGGGTTGTCCCCTTAGGTGAGTATTTTTTCCACAAGGAAGGCCCTCTAGGATAAACAAAAGTGAGAGAATATACCCGTAGTTCAATTAATATTTATTTCGCATGAATAAAGAGAGAACCCATGCTACATACCCTACTCACACTCGCAGATTAACAAGAATGGGTCTGGCTTTTTTATCACCCAATTAAGGGGAGAGTATATTCCTACCATTCAAAACACACCACAAATAATGAAAAGGAATGGGTTTGGCTTTTTGATCACCTAGTTAAGGGGAGAGCATATGCCTACCATTCACACATGCATCAAACATGGTTTTCTTTCCTTGTTAATTAGTCTAGGTTCCTAATTTAAACAAGAAAGAAATACATAAAAATCCAGCCCCTGCATCAAATTTATCAGTAGTTTATCATAAATTTTCTTTGAAAAGCGTTCTAGAGTTTTAGCAAAGTCTTTGACAGCATTTTATGAAATATGCAAAACAAAAAAACCAACATCATTTTTCATTGTCAAGGAAATTTTATAGAGGAAAGTGAAAGTGCCATTATAGTAAACAGAAGCGCCAAAAAGACAAAAGTGCCACAAAGACAGAAGTACCACAAAATCAATGAAAAGTGCCACAGAAATTGGCCAAAGCACCACATAATTAATGAGAAGCACCATAGAAACTCCCTGATGCACCACAAAATGGCTTGTATGCATCGAAGAAATCCTTCATAGCGCCAGAACAGTTGGTTGATGTGCGAGATAATCTTTCGGAAGTGCCAAAGAATTTAGCAATTGCACCAGAGAAACCCTCGTTCAAGCCTATAAAACACACTTTCCAAAAAATATCAAAATAACAAGGGCTTGGCCCCATGGTGGGCACCAATTTATGTGTGTAAGAAAATATGTGTGAATTATATCAAATTAACAACACACTTAGATGGAAAGCATTACAGTAAGGAAATTTAACTTAATCAAACATAATTCGATAACATAGTTCCTTAAAAACATCCCATCTTCCTCTAATCTTAAATGTCCTAGTAATTATGCTCTCATATCTTATTCGTGCACAAATCCATGGGATGTCATCTAAGAAATGATTATCCTATTTATTTATAATGTAGAATCTAAGTCTACATCTACATGATTGAATGGTTTAGCTGGACGAAATGGTGAAATGACACGGTGAGTGAACTGTTGTATACAAAGTGATATGGAAATGATACAATGCATAATTAAGCTAATAAAAATGAAATGTATAAGATCCTAAATGCTAAATTAAACTAAGAAACATCTAAAAGAGCCATGATTCTAAAAAAATTGCTAGGTTATTCTAAAATGTTGAATTGAAAATGCAAACTAAGTTCTTAAAGACTTGAATGAATTTATGTAGAGTGATGTTATGCAAATGCTCCTTATGAAAAATCTGTAAATGGGCCTCAATTTATATATTTTACTAAGTCATTTGGTGAGTTGGCAGCAAAGAATGATTGAGATTTGATTTGGAGATATCGACGGTGAAGAATGAGAAGGATGGAGAAATCAAGGCAATTTTTTCCTTTAGTAAAACCATCTTGCCAAGTGTAAGAAGGAATCATTTGAATGAAGGAGCCATGTGTCTTGAAGGTGGTTAAAATTGTTGAGAACAAATATCCATTTTAGAAAATTATTATTATTATTTTCATGACACATGGTGAGTTGGAGGGTGAGGTGGAAGGTAGTTAAAGAAATATGTGGAAATGTGACAAATTTGAATTTAAAAATTCAAATTTAATGAGAGGGAGTCAAATAAAACAAATTGTTTAGATTTGTTTATTTCAATTAAATCATGAAGAGGGTGAATTAGAATAGAGGAATTTAGAAAATATGAACTATGTAAATAAATTTTCAATTTATTTATATAGTAGAGGAATAAATATTTTATTAATTAAATAATTGATATTTAATTAATATTCTCCAAACCAATTTTGGATGTATACACAAAGCAGTCCCAAAGTCAACTAAGCAACCATCAACCAATGAAGGGAAGGAGCTAAGCAGCCCCAGTGACTAGGGAACAATGTCACCCACCTATGAATCCTCAACATCGTCCTCATCAACACCGTCCTCATCTGAATCCTCATAATATTTCAAACTTCCTACACCACTCCTCTTCCTTCCCACACACTCCATGAATGTTATTGATAATTAGGAAAAATGTTAGCAATGATTAGGATATGGATTAAGTTAATTAATTATAGATTTATAAACTTAATTGAGATTAGTAGATTTGGAGGAATATGGACTAAGGGTAAATTAATTAAATAGTAGAAAATTTAATTAATTTAGAGAAGACTATGGGATAATTGGTTAAATGTGATAGTTAATTAATAATTACAAGGTGAGTCAGGTGTAGAAAGATGGGGGGCCAAAAATTGGCCACCCCACTTTCAAAAATTAGAAAAGCTATAATGCGAGCATGTTATAACACACTCACATTATTGCTTCAATGAGCAATAATGTGAGCATGTTATAACGTGCTCACTTTATTGCTTCAATGAGCAATAACTCAAGAATTTTTTAATGTGCTCATGTTATTGCTTCAATGAGCAATAACGTGAGTGTGTTATAACACACATTATTGCTTCAATGAGCAATAATGTGAGCATGTTATAATAGGCTCATGTTATTTCTTCAATGAGAAATAAAATGAGCATGTTATTGCTTCAATGAGAAATAGCATGAGATAATCACAAGGTGAGGCAAGAGTAGAAAGATGGGGGCCAAAAAGTGGTCACCCCACTTTCAAAAATTAAAAAAGCTATAATGTGAGTGCATTATAACATGCTCGCATTATTGCTTCAATGAGAAATAATGTGAGCATGTTATAACACACTCACATCATTGCTTTATCGAGCAATAATGCTAGCATGTTATAATGCGGTCATGCTATTGCTTCAATGAGCAATAATGTGAGTGTGTTATAATGTGGGCACGTTATTTCTTCAATGAGAGATAATGTGAGTGTGTTATAACATGCTCATGTTATTGCTTCAATGAGCAATAACGCAAGTGTTTTATAACACACTCACATTATTGCTTCAATGAGCAATAACACGAGCATGCTATAGCATGCTCACGTTATTGCTTCAATGAGCAATAATAGGAGCATGCTATAAGATGTTCACATTATTGCTTCAATGAGCAATAACATGAGCATACTATAACATGCTCACGTTATTGCTTCAATGAGCAATAACACGAGCATGTTGTAATGCACTCATATTATTGTTTCAATGAGCAATAACGTGAGTGTGTTATAATGCACTCATGTTATTGCTTCAATGAGAAATAACGCAAGTGTGTTATAATGTGCTCATGTTATTGATTCAATGAGCAATAACACGAGTGCATTATAGCATGCTCGTGTTATTGCTTTAATGAGAAATAATGTGAGCATGTTATAACATGCTCGTGTTATCACTTATATAAGCAATAAAAAATTAAACCTCATATCATTTCCTATTTTTTGTTGTTGTAAAAGTTTGTAGCCTGCAAACCCTCCAAGACATGCCCATGTTCTAGGAAGGCAAAAACCACTCTGTTTTTACACCAATCTTTGTCAAAATTCCACCACCACGTCGGGGAGGTCAAAGGAGTAATTTGTTGTCTTTTATGTGAATTTCATATTAAATAGGTTGTTTGAATATGTTTTTTGATGTAAATTTATTTAATTTTCAAGAATTATTAATACACCCCCAAATCCTCCTAAAAATCCTAATTCACCTTATGCTCAAATCCCTATTAAAGAACAACCTCAACAAATAGATCTAACAATTCCTCATCATGCTTTGGAAGAACTCAAGAAAATTTAATGTGGAAAATTAAAAATAACAAAAGACAAATTGAGGAGTTAATTACAAGGTTGAGATATCCTTCAAGAACAACCTCGCATAGAACTGTTCATTCTCAATAACTTCAATCCACAAAATCTCATGTAGATTCAATTAGCAAGAAAATAACTAGTTGGTCTGAGAAGAGATGAGAGTTTAGACCATTTTCTATAAACAAATTATCATATAAACAAGTTAAAGATGAAAAAATTACAAAATCTAACTTGTGTGCACTATTCATGAACCCTAAAATGAATTGTCCCTTACATCCTGCATGCAAGGGGTTCCCTATCCATTGGTGCAACCACAAAGGGATAAAGAACCATTTTTGGGAAAGGTGGAGATGGTTTTAACCATCCTCCATGCAACAACAATGAGGTACCACAATATTTTTTGAGGAAACTCTACTATGAGGTTTTCCTCAATAAAATCCCAAACTATTTTGACATGTGAGTCTTCCAAGGTAGAGGTGGGGGCTCCATACAGGACAGAGTGGGGGCATGTATTGATGCACAACGGCCAATGAGACCACTTGCTTGAATAGTGTATGAGCATGTTAGTATCCTTTCCATTGTGATGGAAAGTGTTGAGGTGGATACATTGTAATTAATCAGTTCCCTCACTCAGAGTCTCATACAATATACCAGTCGTCTAGCATACGGTGAGGCAGGGGAGTCTTTTAGGAGTCGAGTTCCACCTCATTTATGTTAGTATTTTGGGTCACTTTGTGTTTATGATCCCAAGGATAATCAAGATTTAAGTGCTCAAGTTACATCTGTAGCTAATGAGATGGATGACAAATGCCCTCCTAAATGACACATTCATTGTACAGATTGTATCCAGTTTCAAGTAGCACTTCTACTTCAACCTTCACTTGGTTAGTAAAAATATCAAATATACATGATTTTCTTATTTCCATGAGGTCTTCAACTTCCTTTCTACTAACCAATATAGGTACCTCAGAAGAAGATGGTTTTTTTTATAGTGGAGAGGTAGGATCTTTGACAAACCTTTTCATACGCTCCAACTGAGCCTTCAATTCATCTTTAGCTTGCGTGTCCTTCTCCATTCTATACTTTTCTGAGGTAGCTTCCAAATCTAGAAGAGTCATTTGTAGATTCCAAGTTTGCTTTCCCAAATTGACTGTGCTTACCTGATAATTTGCAACTTGCAATTCTCGATCATCCTTATCAGCCAATGGAGTAGCAATTTCTACAATCAAATCTTCCTCAGCAATCAACTTAGTGGAATGTATAACCCTGGACTTCTTCTTGGGTTTGTCCACTTTTATTTCCTTCGTCATATCATCTCAACTCATTGGTTGAGCCACCACCTATTGCCTCTTCTCTATATTAAGCTTGACCCATGTGGGAGCTATAGTAGTGGTTGTCATTTTTTTTTCTTGTCAAGGCTGCTCTTCTCCTCCACTCACCTTTGTTTGCACTTGTTTGGCCTTTTCCTATTCCAACTTCTCTCTCTCTCAACTTGCTCTTATTTGAGCTTCTCCTTTTCAATATTTTATTTTTCAAGCCTCTCATTTTGAGCTTTTATCTCTTCAATTTTCTTTATTTCTAGCTCCTTTTTTTGTTCCATATATTTTATCCAAGCTTCCTCTTCTGCAGCCTCACCCTCAACAACTTTCTTTTTAGCACTTTCCATCATTTCCTTTTGCTCATCCTCTATTAGGACATGTCCAGTTTTTTATTCTCTCCAGAGGTTTCCTTCTTGAAACTCTACACCTTCCTCCTCAAATTCTTCCTTCCTCTTGAAGAGGAGTCTCATCAGAATCTAAGGAGAGAGGAGATTCTATGACTGTTATTATAGGGGTTTGTTCCCCATCTTTAGTTGGTATCTCTGTTGTTGAGGGAGTGATGGAGGGAGCTTCTTCAGTATCTATTTCCTCAGTTCGTGAAGGAACAACAACAAGAACCTCTTGAGAAACCTTTGTTTTTGGATATATAGTGGAAATTAGTTGGGCACCCAACCCTAAAACAACCCCTACAATGGAAACTTGGTAAGTGATTTTGTAGCCTTCTAGAAGGCTTTTGTGACCTTTTCCATTGTAACCTCTCCCTCTCCTACTTGTGGAGTCTACTTCTTGATCCTCTTGTATTTCCTAGGTGGAGGAGAGGAAGATGTTTGTCCTTGTGTCTCTTTCCTTTTACCCTTGTTCTTCCTGTCTTTCAATAGTTCAATAATCCATCCCAAACTTCTTTCCACCACCTTTGCACAAATTTCATCAATGTTACACTCTTCCCAATTGATGGGTGCCAAATTTTGAGTATCCACTTACTCCCTATCATATTGAGGATCAAGGGTTAAACCATTGTTTGACATATTTTTAGGTACATCTTCTTTCACCTTAAATACCCTCATCTTAGGGATGGTTAACCTCTCATATTTCCTCTTTCTTGCTTCAAATTCATCTTTTAAATCTGCCTAGAAATCCTCTATGTGGGGCTCATGATGTGGGAACAAGGATGAATATAGATTATTCAATTTCCCTTTTGGGTCAAAGTATTTCCTTCCCTGATATAACTTGAAGTTAACTACCTGTAACTCCTTGATTTCTAACCTGGCAGTTCCAATAGATGCGCATTGACAGAAACCAAGGTTAATTGGATACTTGACCTCTCCACCTTTATGTTTGCTACTAAACTTGAGGTTAACCCCCCTCATTTTTTAGGAGAACTCAATCAAAATCCATTTATTGCTGCAACATTTGGGCAACAGAAATGGTGCCCCTTCATACCCCCACAAGCAGATGTAGGTTGACTTAGGATACTGGATGAACTAGTTCCCCCATTGTTTCACCAATTCCATGGATTTTTTATTCAATATAAACCTCACATCTCCTAACACCTGAGTAATTATAACATATAGAAAAGAATCATTCACTCTCTTAAAATGTCTCTTTTAGGATTTGAGCTCCAGATGGTCATAATATTCCCATATTTTCTTTGTCCAGGCCCTTCACCTCTAACTCCTACAATGTTCAAACCTGGGAAATTTCCCATCCTAGCTACACAATATATAACATATGATGACATGTAGAACTCCTTTGAGTCCTTTACCTTAGTGAGCTAGTTATTAATATTATTGAAAAACAATCTACCTCAAATCCAAATACACTATACCCTTCAAGATCACTTCAATAAAATGAAACATCCAATTCTCATACATGTGGGAGCTTTACTTGCCCATTACTTTGCTTAATAGTGTGATAATATTCCCAATTTCTAAGAAGAAATATGACCTCTTGAAATTTTTAGGAAGCATGGGAATAGATTTCTTACCATATTTTAACCAATTCTTATTCATGTGTCATTGGTGTGTGCTTACATCCTTTTCATATTGTTGCAATGCCTCATCTTCTATTACCATCATTAGTTGAGGGTAGGGTGGAAGATTAAACACTATCTTGATCATGTTCGAAGATAAGTCAACTATTTCATTTTCCCATTGGTCAATACACTTACCTTGTGTGGGGTTGTAAGCCTCTACCAATGCTAGAATAAATTCAAGACAATGAACATCAATAGGGAAGGATTCCACATGAGCAAACCCTAAAGTTGTTATCCTCTTAGCTCTTGGATTGGAATTGTCATCAAATGTATCCTTCTTGAATGCATCCAAGTCAATGTGTCCCAACATTGTATCAGTAATCTTAATCACCCTGGATGTGAACTTGGACACCACAGGAGCACCTTGGTATTTATACTTCATTGTGTAATGGGTATGGTCTAGTTTTGTCCACTTAGCTTTTTTATCTTTCTCTACTTCTTCGACACTAGGTTTCTCCTTTGAATAAAACATTTATGATACCTAAGAAGCAAAAAAAAGGAGAATTTCATCAAGAATACATTACAAAATTTACCCTCTAAAACATGTTCTATCAGAATTATAAGCTCTAACAAAACTCTATTAAAAAGTAGTAAAACTTGTCTGTTAATATCAGAAATTGAAACTGGAAAAGCACTTTGAACCTAAACCTTGGGTAAAAAGGTTGGTTTGGAACTCAAAATTCTGATGGAACTTTATTCATTGTTAGTGGAAATCAAAATCAGAATTGCACATGGAACTTGGCTCTTAGCTTTTGAGTCCAATCAAGATTCAAAATTCCATTTGAACTTAGCTAGAATAAAGTGTTTAAAGTTTGACTCTTATTGGAAGTCGGGATTGGAAAAGCATTTAGAACATGGCCTTTTGGTTCATAGGTCTGTTCAAAATTCAAAATTCTAATAAGAACAAAGCATTAAAATGACCTTTGGAGTTATGAAAACTCAATGGACCTTTGTCTATTGTGAAGGCTTTAGAAATCAAAATAAAAAAAGCACATAGAACTTGACCCCTAATCAAAAAGTTCATTCATAATTTGGAATTCCAAATGGCTAAGTCAAGAAAATGCACAACAATACAAGGTCAGATTTTAGAATTGGAAAAGCACATAGCACCTAACATTTCAGTCAAAAATTTCATTTGAAACTCGGATTTCCAAATGGCTAAAGAACAAAATATAGCAAGTTTGGAACACAGATTTTAGGATCCGAATTTCACTCAGGATTTGAACCAAATTGTAAAAGGTGGGTGCAAAAAACAAAAATTTGAAAGGCCTAGAATTTAAAACCTATGGTCAAACCTAACATTTGTATGGAAACCCTAGCTAAAAAGGGAAAAAAAATTCAAACTCGTGAAAAAAATGGCATGCAAACCAAGGAAAAGAAAAACCAAAACAAATGAAACCAAACAAAATGCAAGAACCCAAAAATGTAAAACAAGACCAAAACCAAAAAAAAAGCAAAACTAAAAAACACAAGACAAAAATGATCCAAACAACCACACAAAAACACGCCAAAAGAAACATGAAAAATAAGAAGAAAACGAAAAAAAATGAAGGAAAAAGGACAGGGAAGACCCTACCTTAAATAAATGATCGTTGACTCAAAACAATGATTCCTCAAACACCTAATCTCAAACATTCCACAACTCTTTTGCTTTGCTCCCAGTGAAAACGAAATGCACTTGTGAGCACAATCATGGGAGAAATCGAATTAAATATCAGGTTCGTACGTGCAGAGTTATTAGCATTAAATGTCGTTGGTGAGTGGGTTTCAGAATCAAAGTTGGATTTGGAACTTGACTATCATTGAAAAGTATGATCGGAAATCACATTTCCAAATGGACTAGAGGTAAGAAATCAACACACATAGAATCGAAGAAATAAACCAAACTTGAACCTTTCAAAGAAAAGTGCAGGTGGATTTGAAAATCTGATTCCAACCAAAGGCTCAGGATCAGAAAAACACAATGAAATTGAACCTTTTGAGGAAAGGTGCAAGTTTGAATCAGAATTCTGATTTCAAATAGAAAAATAATGCGGAGTTAGAGAACGAAATAGAACTTGCACTTTTCGAGGAAATGTGCAAGTTCAATCAGAATCCTGATTCCAAAACAAGGCAGAAAACAAGAAATCAAAGCCCAAAAATGGAAACAACCCTTAGGGTAAAAACCAAGAAAGGGAAAAGGCAAATAAATAAAACACCAAAACAACAAAGAGGGGGGCCCATTTTGATCAAAAATAAAATGGGGTGGTTATGCAAGGAATAACACATTTTTTCCGATACATCTACTTCAATCTGGAGCTTTCCAAATTCTTCATGGTACTTCCTATTTTCCACTTCTTCCCAATATTGTTCCTAGAATAAAACTCTTATGGGCCTCATCATGACCCATCCCATCTTCTCTAGTATAGACTACCTCACATTTGACAATCTGTCTACACACAAATCACCCACACACACACACACAGCCATAGATTCTAGTGCAAACTGCCTCACATCGGTACTTCTACCTGCACACTCATTAACTCATGCTCTAATACCACTGATGTAGAAGAAACCAACCCTCATTCACATACTCACAAAAATCTAAAAATTCAACCTAGAAATTGTTTAAATCAACAGCAAAATCTGCAAGTAAGGTCTCACGTTTCTCATTCAAAAACTCATGAATTCATACAAAAACAAAGAATAACTAAAGTACATTACTTTTCAGCCACATAGGCTAATGAAAAACCATTAAAAATTTGAAATAAATATATTGTATAACATTAAAGAAATCACTACATTCGTCATTAGAAACCACTACTGCAAACAAACCATGAAATCATCACTCTTCTTTTTGTTTTAGCACACATCCAAACCTGCAACAAAAATATCTTCTGGGTCTCTTTCAACCTTCTTTCAACTAAAGCTCTCAAACTCCCTTCACATGGACTTCACTAGCTCACTATCTCTTAAAATGTAGAGCTCACTAGCTCCAAAAATATGGGCTTCTATGAAAATAGAAATCTACAACAACGGAGTCTTCAAATCCTCTCTTCAATCTAGCAACATCTCCCCATCTCACCTATAAAAACTCCCAAAGACATCTTCCCAAATGACAAGGGCTGAATATATAGATTTGTGAATGAGAAAAACCACTATGGTTTTCCAAAACCACAAGAAAAATAGCTCCTTGGAAAACCCACACCCCATTTGGAGAAATAATCATAAAAAAAATAAAATTACTCATTTCTCACATGGCCTTCACATGGGCACCTAAACCATGTCCAATCAAATTTGGTCAAGTATGAAACCTTGTTTGATTCTAGGTGGCTTCGACGGCTCCAAATACATACATGCAACATACAAAGCTTGTGGCACAAACATGTAATTGCATGCAAGGCATACAATTTAACATACAAGAACATGCACCCCAAGTGGTCCCTACCAATAATGGGATGCCCACAAGTAGTATTTTTTCAATTATGCCTTAGAAACATTTACCTCAACATATTTCCTCCAAAAATTGTATTTGCATATCACCACAAGGGAAATCATATTATTGAAAATTAAAATATTTATTTTCCACACCTTAGCCCTTATGGAAAACAACAAAAAAATAAATTAGCAGTATTTTTGGTGATGCAAGATTGCTATTACCCCTATATGCTCCTACATCAATTATGGGATAGGATGAAATAATTAATTACATAATACAATACTTAATTAATTAGAAGATGAAATGGGATAATTAGTTAAATAATATGTTATTTAATTAATTATAAGGTAGAACGAGATAATTAATTAACATTTACAATTTTAATAATTAAGGATATGATATCAAAATTGGGGTGTCTACAAGTACAAAGTTATATTTTGATACATCTACAAGGTAAGAAAATCCTTACATAATTTACAAGATTCTCCAAAGCATCTATTTCCCATAATGGTGATTCAACACCACCCAACCATGTGGAGCCCTTAAGCTCACTCCCTTGTATTAGGAGGCAATCAACTAGGTAGTCATTCTATAGAAAATAGGGTGAAACTAAGCAACAATATTAACTTATGTATGCGAATTCAAATCTGAAAATAATATTACCAAATTATATTATGTATGTGATTGCACATTCACCATAATAGAAAAATCAAGAAACAAATATGACACTAGATTTATGTGAAGAAACCCTTTTGAGAAAAAAACTCCACATGAGAAAAGAGGGCAAGTATATTATTTATCTTCACAAGAGAGATACACCACAATACACTTCCTTGCTAATCTCCTACAACTCAGATGCTTCCATACACTTGCAAATAACACATGATGAAACTACCATCTCATGGCTCCAATTTATAGAACTTGTGGGAGGTAAAACCACAATGGTAAACTGAAATAAGACATGCTAAAATCACTTGAAAAAACCCATGCCCCTTCCCTAGAAGACCAAGATTCATGATAGTAAATTAATTAATATGCACAAGGCTCCAACATGGGTTCCTAATCCATATCCTTTTTCTCTTCTGCCATTTAGGATGCTCCAATGATTTTTTAACTTCTAGATGGAGAACCAATGTACACATGTTTCCCTCCAAACTTGGGCACACCACTCAAGAGCTTTCCATTCCCAATGTGGATGCCTAGGAGGAATAATTTTTCCTCTGCTGATGTGTAACTTCCACCAATATTAAGTTTTCTCTTGAAAATATAATTACAATATTGCAAATATTAAATGAATTTCTCTCATGTCCCCTAAGACACTTTCCAAGAAACATGGGCATAAAAATGACATAGGTTTACAAGGTAAATTTCACCTAACCTACATTATCCTACTTGACATTATACATTGCAATTACATCCAAGAGATACAAATAATAAATCAAGTATAGGGATGGGATTCATTAATGGCGTGTGATTGACCAACACATTATTTATAGAAGGAATATAATTATTTGTGCTAGGTAAGACCAATGAAGGTAAATATATGAAGGCCCCTTCTACAATTAGATCCATTTATTGAGAAAATGTGACAACCTCATTATAAAGCTTTTCTAAGGTGTCTATGTTCATTTCTAGTAACCTTCTAAAATAGTTAAAGGATCCAAGGAGCTAAAATAAGTCAATATCATGGTTGCTTCTACTATGTTGTAGGGACCGGTCATTTTCTTATACATTTTATGGAACCTAGTATTATATATACTTAAGGGTTCATTGGGATCTCTTTTACACATAATAAATTGATGATATAGAATGGTCGAGTATGTTTCTAGATCTTGAATTGATTTGAAAAATTATTTTATACTTGCTCTCATGGCCTGATGGATCTATGAGATAAATTCAAATACTCTTTGTATGCAAATTCTCCCAAAGAATAAGGAAAAAGACAACAAGCTACATCTTCATGTTTAATTTGAGCTCGGTTACATATTTCCCTAAAAAATTTAACATGATTTTTAGTTGTTTTAGATTCTTTGTAAACAAACTTAGGATTGAATTTCTTAGGGTTTTTAGGTGATTCATTTAGATATACAAGAATTTTGAGATGATAAATTTTCTATGCTCTAAATAAAGCTATTTTTATTGGTGGTGGCACAATATCTACAAGAATAGAATCTATGACAAGGATTACAATTCAATTCATCAAGATAGGGTTGTGTGGTTGAAAAAAGGTTCCCATAGGCTATTCTTTTGTACCTCTCACTTGAATATCTTGAATTACAAAGGTTTTTGGATTGAATTTCTTAGGGTTTTTGGGTGATTCATTTAGATATACAAGAATTTTGAGATGATAAATTTTATATGCTCTAAATAAAGCTATTTTTATTGGTGGTGGCACAACATCTACAAGAATAGAATCTATGATAAGGATTACAAATCGATTCATCAAGATAGGGTTGTGTGGTTGAAAAAAGGTTCCCATAGGCTATTCTTTTGTTCAATGGAAGGTTGTTTATTTTAGTTTGGTTTGAAAGGAATATCCTTCTAGTGCAGGTTTCATTGATGGAATTTTTAGCACAACCAACTATAAGTAGAAAAATAGATCACTCTACTCCTCTTGAAAAGAAAGGAATCCCAATCCAAGGTTCCTTTTTAGTCAAATATTGACTAGCTAGGATGGAAAATTTGTCTATGTGATTTGTTTACAAGGTGGAGTTTTCTAGTAATTCATTTCCAAACACATATATTAACCCTTCCAACATTCAAATCTATATCAAAAATAGAGAATTTAGAACTTCAAAAGTACATATCTGGCAATGATTTTTTTAATGGCTAATATTCACCAATTGGCTAATAGTTGAAATTTTGGAATCCAAATTTGACTAATAGTTCAAGTTGTAACGAGACCTGAATCACCACATTTTTATAAAATTTTATTTTAGTCTTATTTAAATCACCAAAGAATTTATTTTATTAGAATTTTTAACTCAAAAATTTGCCACAATATTCAATACATGATTAAATCATATTCACCTAAATTTATAAGTTTTTGATATTAAAAGCAGCATAAAAAGGGTGTTGTCCCATTAAAACAAGGCAACCACGACCATTCACAAAAGATTAACACTAACATCATAGTGATAACAAGTCTAAAAATTGGACCATCACCCTAAGTAGAACATATCAAGAACATCACAAAAAACACACAACCAATCTAAAGCTACTAGCAGAGTCCATCATGATAGCATGATATAAAGTCATAGACCACCAAGGGTCATACCAGTTATAGAGGAAGTTAAACATATCAACAAAGTATTTTAATAAACAAGACATGATCAAAGGCTGAAACAACCCACCCCAGTCAAAAAATGAAAAACCAACTAAAAACTAAAACTATTTTCCACTGCATGGGTTAGCAAGTGTAATAGTAGCCCAATCCTCAGAGAGGAACTTAAGCAGTTCCTTGTTGATAGGGTCTTCCTCCGCATCGTTCAAAGCCTTATCCTTCTGCAACAGACAAAGAGAGTGGCAAACCTGTGCATGATCTTCAAGGAAAACTGAGTGACCTCCTGCAGTCTTTTCTCCAAGCTCTCAATTTTTTTTGTCATATTGACAATCTCCTCCCAGGCAACATCCTGTTTGCTCTGGCCTTCCTCCATAGGATCCTTACCCTCTGCGATGTTAGAAGTACAAGGCTTGACCTCCTTGATTTTAATGCTGGCAAGGCCCCTTTTAAGACTTTCAAAAACATGGGAGGAGTTGCTAGCAGAACTCGAGAAAGCCTCCTCACCCACATCCTTCTCCTTACTCCTACTCACACTCTCATCCCCATTGTCAAAATCCAAAATCTCTTTGAAACTTTTCCCTTTTTCTTTCTTGGTAACCAGTCTATTGGACTAGCGAGGAGTATTAGTCTCCTCGATGATCTCAATATCCGAGTCAATGTGGTGGAGCTAGAATTTAGTCTTCTTTGAGGCTTTGGCCTTGCCTCTCGGGGTGGGGCAATGCATTTTTTCTCCATGCTTTCCACCACGGGACCCAGCGAGGGGAAGGTGTCATGCGGTGAAACTTTCAAGGAAGGGTTTTTAATGCATTGCTTCTTACTTGGGCCAGGGGTATCCATGACACTAGTCAACGAGGGGCAGAGGAAATTGGGGCTTCTTCAACAGAGGCGGGTCGGGAGGCATCAACAACCATGATGGGATGAGGATGGAAAAGGGACAAATGAAAATGGTAAAGCCTAGAAATGAGACCCTGATGAAGAATGGTGAAATTTTTACTCGCATTGATGGCTTCAGTGGCATCGAGCACAGTACTCTCAAGGGAGTGCATGAGAAAAAATGGGAAGGAAATATTGTGGTGGTTCCTAAGGTGATTGAGGAAATTAAAATGATAATAGTAATAAACGCCATACCTCCCTTCCAGGGTGAAGTATTTCATCACCACCATGCACACTCTATCCCATGGCTCAAGAAGCACTTCACGATCATATCCTCCACATAGCTTGATAGGTTTCTCGTCACCCCAGAAGAAAAGATTGAGGCTAGTCTAGTCAGCGAATTTGGTGGTTTTCTTCCACATACACCCATCCAGAGCAAGACCTATGGCTTTGGCAATGACCTCCTCACTGATATAAAAAAAAATGATCCCAATTTTAACCCTTTTGTCCTTCCAAGAGGTCACAAATTTCCTGGAAAAAACCTCATCATGGCCGGTTATACACTCCATATACTGGGAGATACCACCTTCCCTACATATATTCCAAACAGTGTCATCCTCCTTCCAGTCATCACATTTATCAGGCTCCACCCACACCCGGTCCCCACCCATAGCTCCAACACACTCACCGCAACCGACCAGAACAAGGGTAGTTGACTAGAAACAAAGAAAACCAAGAGTAGAGAAAACCGATTAGAAATGGAAAGTAGGAGGTAACTTGTAAAGCGAAAAAAGATGAAAATAAATGCAAGTTCCCGTAGCTAGCTTAGACCCATTAGTTTCCCTGTGCGAGGAATCCATGCCAAGAAGGGAAATGATATCAAAGAACGATTCGAATGGCATGAAAAATTGAACCAAATCCGCCTTCCTGAAAAGCTTATCACGAGCTTCGAGGGTGTTAAAATAATAATGACCCCATTGGTCATAAGGACGGAAATGGGTAATCTTAGTGGTAACCCAACAATAGTTGTACATGACACGTGGAAAATTCTCCTCCATTTCCTTTTCACATAATGACTAGTAATTTAAAAAATATCTCCCGCCCTCAATACTAACAAAAGTTAGTAATAGCCACACCAGACTAGGGAAGAAATTATTAAGCACCATGGAAAATTTCATTAGAGTCCTTTCTTAGAAGAATCATAGTAGAAGGAGGTAAAGACTCTTCTTTCCTCCAGCACTACAATCCTTCCTGATCAAGCCCAATAGTAGCCAGACTGTCAACAACTACATTTCCTTCTCTATAAACATGTTGGATGGAGAACACTTGGAGTCTGGTAAGGAGGGAGCGAATGTCTTCAATGACCACTTGGGCCCAACCACCAACCATCTTTCCCTTCGTGGCTTCCACAATCAACAGTGAATCACCTTCAATTTCTATGGACTTGACGTCGATTGACAACACAATTTTAAGCCCCCAGAGGAGGGCCATTCCTTCAGCCTAGTTGCTAGTGTGGTCTTTCAGATTCCCTAAATAGGCAGCAACTAAACAACCATTTTGATCATGAATGATACCCCCTCTTGCAGGCTTCCCAGCTCTGGTCGCAACATCAAAATTCAATTTAAGCCATGATGGTTTTGGAGCTTGCCACTTCGTGTTGTTCCTAACGATCGTCTTGGAATTATCAAATTTCTAGAAGTTATAGTAGAAATCCAAATTAATTTGTCAATAGCATATCATAATTATTAGTTTATTTAGGGCCATATTTCCAATCTTTAGTTACCTCCATTATTTAAAATATAATCTATCAATCCTTGTATTTCGTGAGGTAAAATGTACTTGCAATCTATAATGCGCATGGGGCCTAAAATAACAAAAAATTTGGGCTCCATGAACATTACAAATCACAGGTAAATTTTACCTTGTGGAATACAATGAGGGCCATTAGATTATATTTTGAATCAATTATGGCAACTAAATATTATAGAGTCTACCCCTTAAACACATCGATAATTTCCCATGAGATTTTTTTTTTTTTTTAATAAAAGGATTTGTCATCATAATTAATGCATTTTCCTATTATTTTCCAAGATTCACTAAGATTTTCTACAAAATTTTAGTGATGCAAAAAAAATTGTCAAAAAATTATTATTTAAAAAAAAAGAGGAAAGATTCACCAATAGAAATTAATATTATTCCAAAAAAATGAAAGATCTGCCAGGACTTTATATCTTTTCTTGAGGGAGGATTTCTTAAAGTTATCACTAATATCTGGTATTATTTTCTCACTTCATGCAAAATTTAATTGTATATCTAACAATATTATGATGTTTCAACCACAAATGTAGATTTAGTTTAATTTTATTGTAAATAAAATTCAAAATATCTAAGGATTTGAGAAGATAATTATGAACAATTTTTGAACAATGATAAACACATTCAATCTCTTAGATCTGAAAGGTTATATGAAATCAAAAACCAATAATGAAATGAATAATATTTCATGCAATAATACATGCTACCAATGTCATGAGTCTAAGAAACTCAAATTAATAGATTTTTTAAGTGCATGTAATCAAAATTGCCATATTTAATGCACATTTTCTGAGACACAATTCTATGAAAGTTTAATCAATATTACAGATCTCACCAAATTATTTAGTTTTTAAAGAGAAATTAAAATTGGAATATCAATACCATCATCATAATATTGAGCTGTATAGCAGGCATAATCATTTGATTAATATCAAAATTACAAAATTATAAAACTAGTAGGAATTCCAATTGAGTTTGCATAAGTTCACTATATTCTTCAATGTCAAAATTCAATAAATAAAATTGACCCAAGGAGATATATATACACTATTGGTCACCCTAGGATTTAGGATCTAATATTAAGTTAACTTAAATTCTAAGAGCAACTAACTAAAAGTTAAAAGTTGAGTAGGAAATTTCAATGTCACTTCAAAAAGTATGAACTCTAAATTTGATTTATTACAATTTTAAAATAATAATTAAATGAAATAACTAATATGCCTATCCACTAAAGTATCATGTTGGATATGGGAAATATTCCAAGAAATTTTTAATAGCTTCACTTAGATCATTCAAATTTGGGCATTTGAGATATTTTAGCTTTATTTTTCAAGAGAAAGTTGATGGCTCCATCTTCTTCTATAACTCTTTGAAATCTACTAACTCTTCTTGGAATTTAAAGATGAAAAATTTAGTGTTCATCATTTTATCAATTTCCTCATGTGGCATACATAATGAATATATGAATTCCTTGATCATCCTCGTAGTTGGTCATACCAAAGAGGTAGATTCCCAAAACATGCAAGAGAGATCTTCAATGAACTTTTATATCTTGACTATAGTAGATTCTACTAGTCATGTGCTCTTATTTAGTTTATCTTTACACCTCTTAAGTGTGTTTATTCTTAATTGAATTGATTTTAACCATTATTTCAACTATTCTTGATACTCTCCATCAAAAATAGATGTTCGGGCTAACTCAATAGGATTATCCATTATCCTTTGCAAATTGAAACATAATCTTCCCATAAGAGAAGATATTAATCAATATTTGATTCCATCTGATGCAGTAAACTTGCATCATCAATGATACAATGATATTGTGATAGGAACTTAATACTTGCAAGGGCTTGTAACCCTTATTTCCACTCTGTTGTAGCTAGGATAATACCCTCAGGGTTTAGGTGTTGTGTCTCTTTGTTTAAGGATGCTATCAGTGTGGGGTTAGGTGAAACTAAGTATATAGGTCCACCAGATTATTAATGTAGTAAGTTAGTTGTCCTACTCGATTCTTGAGTTCCTCTTTGGCATTTTCATATTTCGTCATTCACTCAAATATAGTTGAAACAAATAGTTGTAGAGATTTTTTCTCTTCTTCCCTTGTTTGGGTACTTAAATTTATTTTTTGAATATTATAATCCCTGGGTGTCATGTGTGCCTCCAATTTATCCACCATTGGGGTATAAAGTTGATCTATTCTATCACTTTGTTCATCCACTTTGATAGTAGAGAGTCTTATGGCCCTCTTTTATGTTTTTTGTGCCTTGAAAACTTTTGTTAATGCAAAGAAGTCCTCTTCTTCTTGGATATAATTCTTAGCTCTTTTATGCACAATATGGTTGAACCATACTGGAAAACTTGATGTTTCTTTTTGTATTTGTTGAGGAGGAGAAGGAATAGGAGTTGGTCTTATATCTTCCATATGGGAAGGTGACAGTTGAGTTTGATCCTTGGAAAGAAGAAGTTATTGCTGCTATTGGGAGTTGATATTTTCAATCCCAAACCTTTCTAGTTTCTCTTCCATTGGTTCACCATCTCCCTTAGGTTGACCTAATTATTCTTGATGGGGTGGTGAATGTATTGGTACCTAATATGGGGGAGAAGAATGAGGTAAATAATGAGGAGGTGAAGTAATAGGGTATGGTTATGGTGGATTGGGAATTTGAGGTGGAGATGGAGGAGGTAAAGAGATTTTTGGTGGATATGGAGGAGGATTAGGGATTTTTTGTGGAGATGGTGGAATAGGAGGTGGTTGTGGATTATCCTTAGTTTGAGGAGGAGATTTACCTAGAGGAGATGGTGGTTGAAAAGATATAGGAGATTCATGAGGTGGAGATGAGGAGGAAGATGGAGTCCTTGCAAAATGAGCAACTTGAGAATGCCATTTTTCTCCTTTGGAGTGGAACAAGCTCCTCTTTAGAATTTCTTTCATCTTATTCCACAATCACTAACTTCTTCACACCTTTCTTCTTTGTAGTAGTGGATCTAGTTTCTCTTTTGTGTTTCACTACCCCAGTTGTTGTACTTGAATACTCTCCATTTTTTTTCCTCCATTCCTAAGCCTTAGAATATAACTCCAACATTGGATATGGCTCTTCCAACCATCTTACTAATCCAAATACCATATTTATCAACCTATTGTCAATGGAAGATTCATTAAAAATTGACCAACCCACTACCTCTATAGGTTGATAACCTTCCTATATTGTATATGGGATGTAGTACTTTCCCATCATCTTCTAATTCTTTGGTAACGGTCAATTTCTCAAAATTGCATGCCCTCATTAGATCCATAGATAATATGTAATAATATTTAATTCTTACCTCATGTTCATCTAGACAATTGGTCTAGTTGCTTTCTAAGGTAGACTCATGCTTATAGAATGCCCCTATAACTAGATCTTGACCTTCCCAATAGGATCATATATTGGCCTTATGTCCCCAAATAAATCCATGGTTAAATGATCCATTTAAATTTTTACAGTCTTGGTTGTTTGCATGTTTGCACATGATTATACTCTAGTCTTGATGGGGAATATGTATGCTTGCTTATGTTTGTTCACAATAAACTTATGAAATTTTTCAACTTGTCTACAAATATCTAGCACAATCAATTTATCACTAGGATGTCGGGGTAATTTATATGGTGCCTTGTGAAAACTTGCAACCTTGATGTAGGTGAATGTTTTGAATTGGATGTACCAATTCCCCCATTTCTTCAATTCATAGGATATTTCTATGAATATCCTTTTGGAAAAATCATTTTCCAATCCTCTTATTACTTTAAAAATAAATGCTTCATTGACAATGCAATAACCCTTTTTATAATGAAATTTCCAAGGCTTAGGCCAAGTTAGTCCCATCACCTTCTGTATCTGCCCTCTACAAGAATTCTTCAACATTCAAATGTCTGATATCTATGTCCCCAATCACATTGTATGAAGAGAAAATTTTGAAAAGGGGATGATACCCTTTTAATTCATACTTCATCTTTCCTTTCTCTCCTTGCATGATTCTGCAAAATTCAAAAAAACATGATGATTAGGGTTTATTAAAGAGAACCATGAAAGATCATAAAAATATTCAGTTAAAATCCATACATTAAAATTTAAATAAGCTTCATTTTTGGGTTTCAAGACTCAATCATATCTCATGTCAGTTGGAGTGAGAAGCCTCTTATCCATACTTAGCATAAAATTGTATCTTGTCAAGAGTCGAGTTTCAAGCATGCCCCTTATTTGTATAGCTAACAAAGCATTCAAATAGGAGACTCCACTATACCTCACTATCATACAATAATGGATAATATTATTAATCAGATATCATGCATTGAACATACTTTATGACTCATACCGACCAAACTAACATGTATAAAATTCCCTACTAGCTAATGTATCTTTTAGAACTTGGCATAGGATATTGGAGATCAAGCATCAGACTTATCACTTTGGTCTTATCAATAATAACTTCAAATTTAAGGAGAATATCACTTAATACCAATACATATTGGGTATTAGGGATCAAGGAAACCTCTTACCTTATATCATAAATAATAAACCATCATAAGGTATCCTAATGGCCTAACTTCTGAAAGACCATGACCCAATGTCGAATGCCAACACATTATGCTCCTTGTTATGGATCAAGCTTTAGGAATATCTCTTGAAAAATCCTTAGAAGGTAGTTAGAAATGAGGATGGAAGCTCGATTATCGATGGCTTAAACACATCAATTTTAGAGTGAGACATTGGGGATCGGGGATGGGGAATGACCTATAACTTCAATCCAAAATGGTTAGATGTTATCATGGAAGTACAAACACCAAAAATAAAAGAGCTAGAAATTTTTAATACAAAGCCTCGAGGATAGGGGATCAGAAGGAACCCGATCCTTATGTTTGAAGTGGTCATATGGTAAATTGAACCCTTGATCGCCAATGTCTAAAATATTCAGTCAAATTTGAATCAAGGCACCAAGGATTGAGGATCGAGCATGACCTGAACTTTATGCCCAATTAGCATGAGGTCATTAAATGGTACGATGCTCTGATGGATTGTAGTGACATGCCCACAAAAAAACTTGATTGATTATAAGATTGAAGAGGGTTCCACAAGGCCCTAAGGACAAAACGAAAATAACATGAACACACTACGAACATGATAGGACAAGACGGGAGGTTGAATAAAAACCAAAAGGTAAACAAGAACAACAATAGAAAAACAAAGCATGCAACAAAGGAAAAAAAGAGAAAAAACATGCAAATGACCA
>VDFB02002005.1:102248-117725 GCA_007258455.2 Sequoia sempervirens
TTTGTATCTTATTGTGATTTTGTGACTGCAAAGAATCAATGCAGTTATAAGGTCCTAATAGGTTGCATTATCATGAGATTTTGTTTCAAAAGAAGTTGGTGCTTCTAACTTGAAGTTGGTGCTTCAGTTTGTTATTAGAGTTGGTGCTCCACATTGTTATTGGAGTTGGTGCTCCACATTGTTACTGAGTTGGTGCTCTGAAAAACATTGTAATAAGTTTGGAATTAAGCCTGTAAGGAATTTTGGAGTGGTTTTTCTACCCCAAGAGGTTTTTCCACTCGTCAATTTTTTTTGTTTCTCTTTTGTGTGGTTTGTGCTTATCTTGATTAAGTTCTCATTCTATTATATGTTAAAATGGTTTATGCAATGCTCTGATACTTTATCATAGTTTCAAGTTGTCTTTAAGATCAATGTTCAATTGTTCATGTTCATTGTGTGAATGTTAAATTTTGCAATAAGTGATTTGGTGTCTTGTGTAAAAGAAAGCATCAAAAAGTTGTTCATTCAGCTTTATATGAACAATGTATATCATGCTTTGATATGAGTTTTTAAGCATTCATGTTAGGTTTGGTTAAGTCATTAGAAAACAATCATTCAACTCAGTTTTCACATTGCATATGCAAATCACTCATTTGTTCAAGGTCAGAAAGTTCAAATCTACATTTCAAGTCAAAGAAAAAAGTTTTTATACATTACTTTGATTCACCCCCCCTCACAGAGTAATTCCACTTCCAACAAGTGGTATCAGAGCATAGGGTCCTGCATTAGGTTTTATCACCTAGGATTGATTTTGGTCTTAGAAATTTTTCATTATGGCACATGCACTTGAAGGTTCATCTATTACAAGAGCTCCTCTATTTGATGGCTTTGATTATGTGTTTTGGAAAATTAAAATGGAAACATATCTGATTTCTTTAGATCTTGATGTCTGGAACTTAATGTGTAGTAAATATGTTGTACCAAATACCATACCTAGAGATCATGATGAGAAAAAATAAAATGAAATGAATGCAAGAGCTAAACATGCATTATTGTGTGGTTTGACAAAAGATTTATTTGTCAAAGTCATGCATTGTAAATCTGCATATGAAATTTGGGAGAAGATTGAAAACATTTATCAAGGAAATGAAAAAGTTAACCAATCCAAAATTCTTACTCTCAAGAATCAATTTCAGGAAATGAGAATGAAGGATGATGAAAATATTGTTGATTATTTCTTAAGGATAGATGAGGTTGTCAATGCAAGAAGAGGTCTAGGTGAAACAATTGCAAAGTTTGATGTTGTTCAAAAAGTGATTAGAACTTTGCATGCTAAATTTGAGTCTAAAGTTTCTACTCTTGAAGAAAAGAAGCATTTTGACTCACTTACCTTGGAAAATTTACAAGGCATATTAACAACATATGAAATGAGGACAGGAAGCTCTACTTCAACCTCTAAAGAGACTACTTTTAAAGCAAAAAAGAAAGAAGATTTAGACAGTGAATCAAAATTGTCTGATTCTTTAGAAGCTCTTTTAGTGAGGAAGTTGACAAAGAAATATAAAGGAAAAATGTCATTCAAATGTTTTACTTGTGGCAAGTCTGGACACTTTGCTGCTAAATTTCCTTACGGTGATCAAACCAATGAGGATGAAAAGTCAGAAAAATAGTATAAGAAAAAGGATTTTGATCCTAAAAAGAAGTTTAACTTCAAAAAGAAAAAGAGTCTCTTTAGCAAAGAAGACTCAAATGTTGAGATAGATGACTCACCTGGTGATGAAGGTGAAACTTTATTCATGGCTGAAGTTGATTCACAAAAGGTTTCAATTAAAGAATAAGATAATCAGTTTGTTTTAGAAAATGATAAAATAGATCTAAAAGGTGAAACTATATGTATGGCCACAATAAATTAAATGTAACTAGAAGAAAATAGACTTGCGGAGACTTCTGCTTCTAATAAAGGATTGAATGGTTTTGGGAATGAACTAAAAATTTCTCTTAGTAAAGTTAAAAATTTGAGGACTTAGTATACCAGAAAATTCAGATTGAGCAAGATACTGAGAATCTACTTAGTAAGATTATAATCGCTGAAAAATAAATTACTGATTTAAGACATCAAGTTGAAATTCTTAAGATTACAAAGATGCAATTGGAATCCAAGGAAGAAAAGTGTTGTATCTTAGAAACTAAAATAAAAAATGTTAGAAAGGAATTTGATAATTTACAGGTCTCTTGAATAAACAAAGGTCTTATGAAGATAAGTCAGGTCTTGGTTATATGAATAATTCAATTGATTTTCTTGATGTAAATATAAAAGCTTTATATAGTAGATCTAGACAAGCTTCCTACAAGAAGAAAAATAGTTTTTTTCTAAGACAACTATGAAAAACAAAGTTAAGTTGATCTGGATGCCTAAAAGGAGCAATGTAGAACTGGGAGGTATCTTTAGTCAAATTGAATTACATGTTAAAGTTGAAAATACATGGATCTTAGATAGTGGGTGTTCTCATCATATGATAGGGGACAAAAGTATTTTTACTAAACTTGAATTTGGTGATTTTGGTTTAGTATGGTTTGGTAACGATGATTACATACAACTTATGGAAAAAGGCACTTTGGTTTTTGATAACAACATTTTCTTGCCAGATGTTTATTTTGTAGCAGGTTTAAAACACAATCTGCTAAGTGTGACACACATATGTGATCAAGATTTATGTATTCTCTTTGATGATTGTGGGTGTCAGATTAAAAGGAAATCAAGAGAAATAGTTATAACTGGTTCAAGGACATAGGGAAATATCTGTGAAGTGACTAGTGTGAAAGTGCTTAATCAGTTGAGGAGGAGTCTCTATGATCTTCCTCCTATTTTGTTTCACTAATCAATATTTGTAATTGTAGGGTGTGATTTAAATTTTTATCTTATATCCCTGAAAGTATAAATTGCAATCAAATATTTGCAATTTAGTTGGTGTTTTGAAATAATTTGCAATTTTTTATTACATGAAGGATTGTGTGTTAACTTTGTCTTGTTTATGGAAACAAGTTGTAGAAAGTTTTTTTCTTGAGAATGAACAGAGATTTGATAATAGTTGCTTGGACAGTCAATACACAGTTGCTCTATCTACATAATGAGGAAGGTTCTATGATATGAAGAGATAATTTAGAAAATTCTATGTCTGAGAAGGTGGAGAAGAAAGATTATATTTTTTTAAGCCATGCAATTTTGTCTTCTTCACGAAGCAATGTGGAATAGGGTTTCAAAACAGTCTTGTCTGAATACTTTTAAAAGTATGTATGGTCTTAGGGAGATTCATTATTGTTTGCACTATTTGTTTCCTTAAGCATTGGTTCAACATGTGGCTTAAGCATTGGTTCAGCATGTAGTTTCATTTGGTTTGATATAACAGTTATCTAATGTTCATATTGGCAAGTCAAATTGTTTCAGGTTTTATGAGATGGTTACTTAAGACAGGACAACATTAGTAAAAGCAACATTTGTCGCTTGGTCACAGGTTAGAAATAAGTAGGCAATTGATTGATATCAGTCTCAGTTTTCCAGTGGTATTATTTTTGTTTGTTACAGATGTAAGGTGTTTACAGGGGTATGGTAGCAATACTAGTGTTCTAACAGTGAGTATGCAGATGATAATGTGACAAAATCGCATATGTCAATGGTGATTTATATATTTCCTATCTATAATAGTTCTTTTGTATGCTGATAGTATAGTATACATGACATTTTTTATCGTTGCTTTGGTATAACAGTGCTTTGTTGTTACTTGGCAATTCACAGTTTTTAGCTTGCAGGTGACAATATTTTTTTGGTTCACTTAGTGAGTTTTATAACAAGTATTACTATGAACCAAGAAGTAAAAGACAACATGAAGTATGTTTGTACGAAATTTTTGGATAGACAGTCCATTCATTATTAGTGATTGTTCTCTATTCTAGCAAAATTGATAATGCTATAAACAGGTGTTTTTGTTGCTTTAACAGTACAACATACTCTTCTATGGTGGACAGTGAGTATAGTATGGACAATAGTAAAATCCAAATTGATTTTTTTGTGATATTGTATCTTGACTGTATCAATAAAGGTGCCTAAACATTTTGGTGGATTAGCAACTATTTTTTTGTGTTGTGCTTGGATAGAGAGCATGTAGCAATGTCATGGATCATAAGGTGAAGAAATGTTGCAGTGTCATGTCAACACAGTTCTATAGTGTTGCATTAAATGTTGCAGTGTCATGTCAACACAGTTCTATAGTGTTGCATTATTACTTTGACAAGTCCCTCTTTTGGCATTTCATTTGCAAAGAATCAGAGGGAGCTTCATCCATGTGATTAACACAAGGAGATACATGTAGCAGCGTTGTTTTCTTATAAAGAGGGGATAAAGTAATATCTCTGTGACAAAGAGCAAGATGAAATAGTTCTTTTTTTTTTCTAGTATTGGTACACAAGGATAGTTAACTTTGGTTTGAGTTTTTGGATATGGCTCTTTGAAAGGTTGCTTGGTTAGTGGCAGTTGATTGGAAGAGTTTATTTGGTCTATCAATGACAATACATATTATGACTTTCTCTCAGAGCTTTTCATGCTTAATCTTACCCCTATTGATGTTGTTGGTATTATTGGGTGGGTTATGTGCATGGATCAGTGACATTTTAGTGCTATGTTTTATGGGGAGCAAAGTTACTTGGTGAACATTGTTTCTACAGTTGGGTTTTGATTGGTTGTTGTATTTCATGATAGATTATAGGTTTCTTCCTTTGTCCTTGTGACAAAAAGGGGGATAAAATGTTGATTCAATGGTTGGTTCAAATGGCTAAGTTTTTTCCATCAAGGACAAAGGGGGAGTTTATTGACTTTCTCTTTGTGCATATTTGTCCTTGATGTCAAAACTGATAATAAGAAACTTTGGTCTTGGCATATTCATTGGTTCAGTTCTGACACTTTGGTATTATGACTCATGGCATTTTGGTATTGACATTGTGATACTTAATTCAGTCTTGGCTTACTCTTGGTCTATTCCTATTTTGGCATTCAATACCTTGGCTATGGACAATATTATGGCTTTGGTTTACATTCAGATTTGTTATATCTTGTGGTATTGATCAAGTTGAGCTTCATGTGCAGATAAAGGTTATCTTGCTTATACAAGTGTTGTGTTTTGGTATTGAATTTCAGGTGATATCATTTTATATGTTTGATCATTATATTGTTTTGATACTCAATCAGATGGGATTCATTTTGGCATGACGATTTTAAGTTCTTACTTGATTCTATTCAGACATATACAGGTGATTTCTCTGCTACATCACTACTCAGATTAAAGATAATATGGTTTTGGTTCTATGGCATTTGGCTTCAGTTCACATGAGGTGTATTACTTTCTCACAAGGATCTTTCAAGCTATATTTCATGCTATACCTGGTATTGATACACAATCAAATTTGTATTCATGAGTTGGCTATTGTATATAGCTTCATAAGTTTTTCATTAAATGGAGTTCATTTTTTTTTACTCAAAATAATACATATATTTATTGCCTCTGTTTACAAAAGGCAATAAGCAATGGTATTGCTTGGACTTACCATATCACTTCATACAAAGTGTATTTCGACATACACTCGGGCCTTCACATTTTACATGGGTTCAATATTTGAGTTTCAAATTCATGTCATATTTACATATATATTGGTGCATGGTTTATAAGTGATATAAGGTTTTGGTAAATGTCTTGGTCGGCATTAAGGCATTTGTTTTTTGTTTTAAAGTGCATTCACTTTGCACTCAAGCCGACTATAGTGTTTATTATTGGGCTAAGTGTTCATTTGACAAACAGTGTTCAAGTAATATTGTTTTGGGCCTCCTATATTTGACATGGCAGTGCCCAAGGAATATTCAAAATATTGACTGATACGATTGGGTATCGACAACATAATAGTTTTATCATTTGATTATTATTATTGTGTCAGTCTCTTCTGAATTCCAAATGATGTTTAATATCATTTGATGTGGACTTCAAAGATTATACTTTTTTGAATAAAGTCTTTAAGATTTCGAGATCAAATGGAAAAATACAAAAAGAAGCACGAGATGAGAATATAGGGTTTGAAACCCTAGCTACGCCGCCATGAAGAGATTACAACTCAACTTGAGAGTATTCTAGATGGTATTTTGGCTTGGCTTTTAGATATGTTAGATTATGAAGAGTGGCAAGTTGGTTGGTGGACTCTCCACGAACTAGAAGCGGAGGTAATAGAGGATTTTGTGGGATTTTGTCTCAAACCGCCATGAGGTAACTTTTGCAAGTTTCTTCTTCGAAAGTGAATAAAGTAAAAGAAGATCATTTACATTATGTCTTGCAATAAATAAAAATGAAAGAAATTTTACTCTCATGATCTCTATTTTTCTTGAAAAGAAAAGAGATTATTGCAGTTAATTTAATTCAGAAAAAGAAAGAAATATTTTTGACTTCAATTGTATTTGTTAGTTTGATTTAGAAACCCTAACTCGAGGGTTTGGTTCTTGACTCGAGGTCTCACATTTTGGTACAAGGGTTTCAGTTTTTGTGTTGTATAAAAAGAATGGCAATAAGCCATTATTTGGTCAAGAGGTTCTAAAAAGAATATTTGTTGAAAAAAGAGAAAATAGTGATGAGAGTCTATAAAATGAAACAAAGTATTGTTGAAAAGAGAATAAGGGGTTATTACAGTGATATTTTTGTATTTTGAAAAATTGTAAAAGAGGGTTTATGTTGTTTATGTCTTTACGATTACAAAAGAGACTGTATAGAGGTTTTCAAAGGAGGGTAATTGTATTATCATAAGCAAATACATTTTTGCAGTGGGAATTATTGAAAACATCTTTTGTATCCTACGTGATTTGTAGACCAAAGGCAAAGAATCCGCTTCAGTTGGCAAATAAATTGTTTCGTGTTTCATGAGATGATTACTTAAGACAAGACAACATCAATGAAAGCAACATTTGCTACTTGGACACATGTTAGTAATAAGTAGGCAATTGATTGATATCAATCACAGTTTGCTAGTGGTATTGATTTTTTTTTTTTGTCGATGTAAGGTGCTTGTAGGGGTATGGTAGCAATACTAGTGTTCGGCTGAGTATGTAGATTAATGTAGACAATCACATAGGTCACCGATATCAAATATTGCTCACTGCAATAATTTTTTCGTACGATAGTATAGTATATATGATGACATTTTTATCGGTATATATTTTGTTGTTACTTACAGCTCACTAGCTTTTTAGCTTGCAGGTGACAATATTTTTGTTGGTTCACTTAGTGTGTTTTATAACAAGTATTACTGTGAACCGAGAAGTAAAAGACAACATGAAGTATGTTTGTAGGAAATTGATGGATAGACAATCCATTCATTATTAGTGATTGTTCTCTATTCTAGCAAAATTGATAATGCTATAAACAAGTGTTTTTGTTTCTTTAATAGTACATCATACTCTCTTATGGTGGACAGTGAGTATAGTATGGACAATAGTAAAATCCAAACTGAATTTGTTTGTGATACTGTATCTTGACTGTATCAATAAAGGTGCCTAAACATTTTGGTGGATTAGTAGTTATTGTTTTGTGCTATGCTTGGATAGAGAGCATGTAGCAATGTCATGGATCATAAGGTGAAGAAATGTTGCATTGTCATATCAACACAATTATATAGTGTTGCATTATTAATTTGACAAGTCCCTTTGTTGGCATTTCATTTGCAAAGAAATAGAGGGAGCTTCATCCATGTGATTAACACAAGGAGATACATGCAACATCGTTGTTTTCTTATAAAGAGGGGAGCAAGTAATATCTTTGTGACAAAGGGAAAGATGAAATAGTGCTTTGTTTTTCTAGTATTGGTACACAGGGATAGTTAACTTTGGTTGAGTTTTTGGATATGGCTCTTTGAAAGGTTGCCTGGTTAGTGGCAGTTGAGTGGAAGAGTTTATTTGTTCTATCAATGACAAGTTTATTTGTTCTATCAATGACAATACATATTATGAATTTCTATTAGAGCTTTTCATGCTTAATCTTACCCCTACTGATGTTGTTGGTATTATTAAGCGTGTTATGTGCATTACGGCTCAGCTGACATATGGCACTTTGGTCTTGGCATATTCATTGGTTCAGTTCTGGCACTTTGGTATTATGACTCATGGCATTTTGGTATTGACATTTTGATACTTGATTCAATCTTGGATTACTCTTGGTCTATTCCTGTTTTGGCATTCAGTACCTTGGCTATGGACAATATTATGGCTTTGGTTTACGTTCAGATTTGTTATATCTTAAGGTATTAATCAAGTTGAGCTTCATGTGCAGATAAAGGTTATCTTTCTTATACAAGTGTTGGGTTTTGGTATTGGATTTCAAGTGATATCATTTTATATGTTTGATCATTATATCGTTTTGATACTGAATCAAATGGGACTCATTTTGGCATGATGATTTTCAGTTCTTACATGATTCTATTCAGACATATACAAGTGATTGCTCTGCTAAATCACTACTCAGATTAAAGATAATATGGTTTTGGTTCTATGGAATTTGGCTTCAGTTCACATGAGGTATATTGCTTTCTCACAAGGCTCTTTCAAGCTATATTTCATGCTATACCTGGTATTGATACACAGTCAGATTTGTATTCATGAGTTGGCTATTGTATATAGCTTCATAAGTTTTTCATTACATGGAGTTCATTTTTTTTTACTCAAAATAATACATATATTTATTGCCTTTGTTTACAAAAGGAAATAAGCAATGGTATTGCTTGGACTTACCATATCACTTCATACAAAGTGTATTTCTACATACACTTGGGCATTCACATTTTACATGGGTTCAATATTTGAGTTTCATTCATATGTCATATTTACATATATCTTGGTACATGGTTTATAAGTGATATAAGTTTTTGGTAAATGTCTTGGTTGGCATTAAGGCATTTGTTTTTTGTTTTAAAGTGCATTCACTTTGCACTCAAGCTGACTATAGTGTTTATTATTGGGCTAAGTGTTCATTTGACAAACAGTGTTCAAGTAATATTGTTTTGGGCCTCCTATATTTGACATGGCAGTGCCCAAGGAATATTCAAAATATTGACTGATACGATTGGGTATCGACAACATAATAGTTTTATCATTTGATTATTATTATTGTGTTAGTCTCTTCTGAATTCCAAATGATGTTTAATATCATTTGATGTGGACTTCAAAGATTATACTTTTTTGAATAAATTCTTTAAGATTTAGAGATCAAATGGAAAAATAAGAAAGAAGCACGAGATGAGAATATAGGGTTTGAAACCCTAGCTGCACCGCCATGAAGAGATTATAGTTCAACTTCAGAGTATTCTAGATGGTATTTTGGCTTGGCTTTTACATATGTTAGATTATGAAGAGTGGCAAGTTGGTTGGTGGAATCTCCACGAACTGGAAGCAGAGGTAATAGAGGATTTTGTGGGATTTTGTTTCAAACCACCATGAGGTAACTTCTGCAAGTTTCTTCTTCAAAAGTGAATAAGGTAAAAGATCATTTACATTATGTCTTGCAATAAAGAAAAATGAAAGAAATTTTACTCTCATGGTCTCTGCTTTTTTCAAAAAGAAAATAGATTATTACAGTTAATTTTATTCAGAAAAACAAAGAACTATTTTTGACTTCAACTATATTTGTTAGTTTGATTTAGAAACCCTAACTCGAGGGTTTGGTTCTTGAATCGAGGTCTCACATTTTGGTACAAGGGTTTCAATTTTTGTGTTGTATAAAAAGAATGGAAATAAGCCATTATTCGGTGGAGAGGTTATGAAAAGAATATTTGTTGAAAAAGAGAAGAGAAGAGGAGATATAAAACCAAACATAGTATTGTTGAAAAATGGATGAGGGTTTATTACAGTGATAGCTTTTGTATTTGAAAAGGGTGAAAAGAGGGTTTATGTTGTTTATGTTTCTAGTTGTATTACAGAGATTACATCGAGGTTTTCAGTGAGGGTATTTGTACTATCATAAGAAAATAAATTTTTGCAGTGGGCATTATTGAAAACATCCTTTTGTATCTTATTGTGATTTTGTGACTGCAAAGAATCAATGCAGTTATAAGGTCCTAATAGGTTGCATTATCATGAGATTTTGTTTCAAAAGAAGTTGGTGCTTCTAACTTGAAGTTGGTGCTTCATTTTGTTATTAGAGTTGGTGCTCCACATTGTTATTGGAGTTGGTGCTCCACATTGTTACTAAGTTGGTGCTCTAAAAAACATTGTAATAAGTTTGGAATTAAGCCTGTAAGGCATTTTGGAGTGGTTTTTCTACCCCAAGAGGTTTTTCCACTCGTCAATTTTTTTTGTTTCTGTTTTGTGTGGTTTGTGCTTATCTTGCTTAAGTTCTCATTCTATTATATGTTAAAATGGTTTATGCAATGCTCTGATACTTTATCATAGTTTCAAGTTGTCTTTAAGATCAATGTTCAATTGTTCATGTTCATTGTATGAATGTTAAATTCTGCAATAAGTGATTTGGTGTCTTGTGTAAAAGAAAGCATCAAAAAGTTGTTCATTCAGCTTTATATGAACAATGCATATCATGCTTTGATATGAGTTTTTAAGCATTCATGTTATGTTTGGTTAAGTCATTAGAAAACAATCATTCAACTCAGTTTTCACATTTCATATGCAAATCACTCATTTGTTCAAGGTCAGAAATTTCAAATCTACATTTCAAGTCAAAGAAAAAAAAATTATACATCATTTACCCCCTCTTAGGAGTAATTCCATCTACCACATTTCCTACAAGAGGAAAATAAGATAAGTCATATAAGTTAAAATATAATTTCATTAATGACACTTAATTAACAAGAAAGCATATAAAAATGTAAACGAGTGAGCGGTGTCAGATATCAAGGGTGCATGTTGAGGCTAAATGAAATGGCCCTAAGGGTGCTATCGGTCACCTGTGTGAGCTCCTTCTCAGACATTAATTGTTAAATAGACCATGTAAATAAATATTAGTACTTGATACTATCTATTATTAATATTCATTTAAAAACAAATGCAAGTTATGAATTTACAACTTAAATCTTACCTATGTAACTATTCCAAAGTCCCCCTCTCTAGCAAGAGAGGAATATGTAGGGTGTGCTCCACTCCCCTGTGTCTAATCTCCTATAATGTCCACATCATGGGAGGTCATAATCAGAAGGGATGTCAGCTGGTCGCATAAGAGGACTCCAAGCATATTTGATATAATATAGTACAATTATGTGGTACAAAAATATGGACCTAAGGAGGATGTTGCAAGAAGCATTCTACCCCATCACCAACATGACCGTAATGTGGGTCATCTAACAGAAGTATATGGGAAACCAAAATATCACTCAAAGAGTGAATAGCCTGAATAGCATGTGTGGTTGCATCCTCGATAATATCTGGATGATGTACTAGAGGTGGAGGAGGAAGGGTAGGAGGGGGAACATATGGGCACTGGACTACTCTAACTACCCCTGGTTTATCTTGGGGAATACATCCATTGACGCCCTGGAAGGGTTTAATGTCAAATTAATTGACATGATGCCCTAACACAAACTCAGCGTATAATTTTTTAATAAAGTAAAATGGTATATCACTATTGTTGTTGGGTGGTTTATCAAAAACCATACACCAATGATCCCAAAAGTTACCTACAATATCCTTATTGGTGCACCATTTTATAGAAAATTTTGGTTTATTAACATTAACTAAAGCAACTCCGGTGGGGGCTAACAAATAAAATATGCTATTTTGGGCTTTTATTATTTGAGATCTTCTACATCTTGGAAGACAATCCATAGGGAGTATAATATTCCTCATGGTTTCTCACCACGAAAGAAAGGCATTATGTTGGGTGGAGAGGGTTTCTATATTTTTAATTATTTCCTTCAATGTGTTTGTCATCTGGGATAATTGAGGGATTGTCTTATAAACATCACAAATGCCCCTCAATTGCTCCAATTTTTCACCAATTAAGTCCTCAATTGATGGTTGCAGAGGTGGTGGAGCGTTTGGCATTTGTGCATTTTCATTCTTACCATAATACTCAGCTGATTAAAGTTAAAAACTAATTAATCTAATTGAAATTACACAATATAAATGAAATTATTGTAAAAAATCCCTAGTTTTTTAATAAAAATCCAAAAAAAACCCTACTTTTTAACAAAAATCCATAACAAACTCTAGTTTTTAATAAAAATCCATAAACAACACTAGTTTTTAATAAAAATCTATAAAAAACATTAGTTTTTAATAAAACTCCATAAATAACTCTAGTTTTTAATAAAAATCCATAAAAACCCCTACTTTTTAATAAAAATCCATAAAAAACTAGTTAAAATTATACAAAACTAATAGAAAAATTGATTAAAACAAAAAAAATCAAAAGCTTACCTTGCAAATCAGATATCTAATAGCCTACATGTCGCTCTCACCATGCTCTGAGTTGTTTAAAATGGTTGAAATGATTTTAAATGGGTGCATGTATCTATTTATACTCGACCCAAATCAGATATCTGATTTGTAATTCTTTGTCTTGGGCATTGCTTTGGAGCAATGTACTAACACCCAAGCCAAAAAAAAGTCAACTCAGGATTTTCACATTTTTTGGTCGATGCAAAACACAACTTCTTTCACATAGCCACTTTTTGGCCCATCATGATCCTGCACATACCCATTTATATGCATATTTCCTTATTTCCATCAAGGTTTAATTACCAAACTAGGAGTTTGACCAAGGCAAACCCCCCATAAGAAAATAAAGTCTCTATTATATTTTGTAGGTATTTTCGTAGATTTAGATTCAAAAAATTAGTTTGGAAGGGAAGGGTAGAGATTGGAGTGCAAGTCTAAAGTTTGAATTCCCAAAAAAAGTAGAATGGGACTGATTTTCCAAGAGTGGCAAATGAGTCCCACTACAGGTGCTTTTCAGAACTATTTGTAGATTCAAATACCCTTTTTCCTTAAATTGATTCCTGTGTTGAAATCCAGATCTGGGACTGATTTTCCCATAATGGAAAATGAATCCCAATAGGTCAAAAAGTTAAATTTTCTAGCATTTCATAGCTTCAATCAGTCACCTTCATATTTTTCAGGTGCACACCATTCATCTTACAACTCTTTGTGTTGTTTCATTTACATTTCTAGGTCATTTTGTAGGTCATTTTATTGAATTAGGGTTTAATGTTGCATCTTTCATTTCATTTTTCTTTCCAAGTTCTTACTTGGTGGTGAACCCCTTTTGGTTTGAATTTAGCCCCTAGGACAACCCTCTTGCAAGATCTCTTTCTCCTTTACATTGAGATCTCAAGGGTTATCCTTGAATTAAATTGGAGAAGTGGGTGTGCTCTATGTCCTAAAAGCATATGATAGCACCATACCACTTTTTCATCATTTTAGCACATAAAGTGTCTAATCACTCACCTACCAACTAACACCACATTTACTCCTCTAGAATGCAGTAATTTTGAGTTTTGTACCAATATTTAAATGGGTTATATGAGAATTTGCATAGTTTTGAGTAGGATTATTTCTCTTGTGCTTTAGTATTTTTCCCTCTATGATCTTTTTTTGTGCATTGGTGTGCTTAGGTGATTATGAGTTCCTTCATGTGCTTGCATTTGTGCTCGACTTTTGGTTATATTTTTTTCTCATTTTTATGCTTTTTGTCATGTTCATGGTTGTCAGTCTCTTTGTGTGTCCATTTTTCCTTCATCATTTTAATTCCAAGTAGTGTTTTGACCTCGCTTTTGGTTTAACAATGTTTGAGTTGGTCATTTGCATGTTTTTTCTCTTTTTTTCCTTTGTTGCATGCTTTGTTTTTCTATTGTTGTCCTTGTTTACCTTTTGGTTTTTATTCAACCTCCCGTCTTGTCCTATCATGTTCGTAGTGTGTTCATGTTATTTTCATTTTGTCCTTAGGGCCTTGTTGAACCCTCTTCAATCTTATAATCAATCGAGTTTTTTTGTGGGCATGTCACTACAATCCATCAGAGCATCGTACCATTTAATGACCTCATGCTAATTGGGCATAAAGTTCAGGTCATGCTCGATCCTCAATCCTTGGTGCCTTGATTCAAATTTGACTGAATATTTTAGACATTGGTGATCAAGGGTTCAATTTACCATATGACCACTTCAAACATAAGGATCGGGTTCCTTCTGATCCCCTATCCTCAAGGCTTTGTATTAAAAATTTCTAGCTCTTTTATTTTTGGTGTTTGTACTTCCATGATAACATCTAACCATTTTGGATTGAAGTTATAGGTCATTCCCCATCCCCGATCCCCAATGTCTCACTCTAAAATTGATGTGTTTAAGCCATCGATAATCGAGCTTCCATCCTCATTTCTAACTACCTTCTAAGGATTTTTCAAGAGATATGCCTAAAGCTTGATCCATAACAAGGAGCATAATGTGTTGGCATTCGACATTGGGTCATGGTCTTTCAGAAGTTAGGCCATTAGGATACCTTATGATGGTTTATTATTTATGATATAAGGTAAGAGGTTTCCTTGGTCCCTAATACCCAATATGTATTGGTATTAAGTGATATTCTCCTTAAATTTGAAGTTATTATTGATAAGACCAAAGTGATAAGTCTGATGCTTGATCTCCAATATCCAATGCTAAGTTCTAAAAAATACATTAGCTAGTAGGGAATTTTATACATGTTAGTTTGGTCGGTATGAGTCATAAAGTATGTTCAATGCATGATATCTGATTAATAATATTATCCATTATTGTATGATATTGAGGTATAGTGGAGTCTCCTATTTGAATGCTTTGTTAGCTATACAAATAAGGGGCATGCTTGAAACTCGACCCTTGACAAGATACAATTTTATGCTAAGTATGGATAAGAGGCTTCTCACTCCTATTGACATGAGATATGATTAAGTCTTGAAACCCAAAAATGAAGCTTATTTAAATTTTAAAGTATGGATTTTAACTGAATATTTTTATGATCATTCATGGTTCTCTTTAATAAACCCTAATCATCATGTTTTTTTGAATTTTGCAGAATCATGCAAGGAGAGAAAGGAAAGATGAAGTATGAATTAAAAGGGTATCATCCCCTTTTCAAAATTTTCTCTTCATACAATGTGATTGGGGACATAGATATCAGACATGTGAATGTTGAAGAATTCTTGTAGAGGGTAGATATAGAAGGTGATGGGACTAACTTGGCCTAAGCCTTGGAAATTTCATTATAAAAAGGGTTATTGCATTGTTAATGAAGCATTTATTTTTGAAATAATAAGAGGATTGGAAAATGATTTTTCCAAAAGGATATTCATAGAAATAACCTATGAATTGAAGAAATGGGGGAATTGGTACATCCAATTCAAAACATTCACCTGCATCAAGGTTGCAAGTTTTCACAAGGCGCCATATAAATTACCCCGACATCCTAGTGATAAATTGATTGTGCTAGATATTTGTAGACA
>VDFB02002005.1:117825-138843 GCA_007258455.2 Sequoia sempervirens
TGTGACAATATAGATTTATCATTTGACAACTTTACGATATTTTTGGCATGATTGATCATGGACCTATTGCAACATTAGCTAGCTTTGATCCTTTTGGAGAGGTATGAGACATATTACAATAATATAGATTGGTTATTCTAAGCATCTTTTATAGTTTGCATTACCATCTCATTATCAATTAGGTCATTTAGAATAATATAGATTGGTTATTCTAAGCATATTTTATAGTTTGTATTACCAATTCATCATCATTCAAGTTGTTTAGATTAATATAGATTTGTTAGTCTAAGCATCTTTTCTATTGTGACAATATAGATTTCTCATTTGACAACTTTTGTGATATTCCTGGCACAATTGATCATGGACCTACTGCAACAATAGCCAACTCTGATCCTTTTAGAGAGGTATGCGATAGATTACAATAATATAGATTTGCTATTCTAAGCGTCTTTTATTCTAAGCATATTTTCTATTGTATGTAGTTTAACTACTACCTTGATGGTTTGTACAAGTGCTTGTCACTCCAGAACATCAACATGCTACTCTTGTGGAAGACTGTGCCCTGAATGCCTCCAATAGGAAATTTTTTTAAAATTTGAATTTTTAAATGTGAAACAATGTAAAAAGGTCATAACTATGTATGGGCATAATCTATATCCAGTGATATTTTTTGAAATATGGGTCAAATGTCTGGAATTGTATAAAGGGTATGTTTAAAATGTAAAGAGGTATGTATTTTGGAAACTCATAGGTTGAAATAGTCATACAGGTGTATGCTTTGATATTGTTATTGGGACAATTCTATAAGAGCTTTTTGTACTTAATCGAGCTACAACCATAGGTTTTCTTCATGGTTCTTTCCTATCAATATGCTCATTTGAACTGGATTTTTTAATATCTCCTATTTATATATAATAAATTATAGTGGCTTGCCACTTTTTCCAAAAAAAAAAGTAAAAAGGTCATGTGAAGGTCATTTCCAATGTAATTGAGTCTTTGATCTAGCAAAGTGGAAACAAGGTATTTGGGTGTGCATGATGTTCAAGTTGATTGGGTAAGAGTTTTCTGATGCAAGAGCTAGGTGGATTTAAATAACACAATTACAATTAAAGATGATTCAAACTCTAATTTGATCCTCAAACCCAAACTTGGGTGCAACTTCACTAAAACATGGGTGGAGCACTCTTTTGCTGTCCAAGGCCCCAAAATAGGCCCATTTTACAAAGAGACTCATATTTAAACACTTCCCAAACCTGAAATTTTGATGGGGTATCATTAAATAGTCTACCAAACTACCAAAATCACAATTGTTTTAGTGAGATATGCTTTCTAAAGCTCTATTTTAACAAACTCTCATTTTTATCAAATTTCATGAGGTTTTTAAGGAAATCAATGTTTCCAACCTTTCCACACCCTATAAACTCATCAAACATGTCTATTAGGACCTGCACAAGCTTGATCCAACCTTAAATCTTGCTGTCCCCACGTTTCATTGACATTAGCATGTTGTAACCACCATTTTTCACCTAATTTCACTCATTTTTGCCATGCATGGCAACTCACCAACTCAGCTACAAACTTTTCCAGCTCTTTAAACCCACATAGTCACCTTATACAATCCTAATAACATCTACCGTGGCCATACCATCGAGCTACATACCATACAATATATGGTATGGCCTTTTAACACTTTGGACTCTTAAGGGAAATCATCGGTCCAATGTAGCTTGAAGTGATTCAACATATTTGGGTGAAAAAGAGGACTATACCTAGCATAAATGTACCCATCTGGACGTGTTGGAATAGTTCATTTGGTCGTATGAGTTGCAAAATGAAAGTTGCACCACTTTGCAGATTTACACTGCTTGCATCTAACAACTGAAAACGCATCACCATGGGAAAATTCCTTCGAGATAGAAAAAACTGAGAGGTTATTGTAGATTGTCCCAACACAATCCCATATCCTCAGATGAAGAGTCTGTAAGCATCAAAGTTTCTGAGAAATAACCCTTCAAAGATTGTTGTCTTTTAGCACTTTGGACTCTTAAGGGAAATCGTCGATCCAATGTAGCTCAGAGTGATTCAACATATTTGGTGCAAAAGAGGATCATCCATAGCATAAATGTGCCCATACGAACATGTTGGAATAGTCCATTTGGTCGTACAAGTTGTAGAATGAAATTTGCACCACTTTGCAACTTTACACCGCTTGCATTTGACAACTTTTTCCTCAACTAAAAACTCATCACCATGGGAAAATGCCTCTGAGAGAGGTTATTGTAGATGGTCAAAACACAATCCCATATCCTCAAATGGAGAATCGTCAGCATCATGATTTTCGAGAAATAGCCCTTCAAAGATTGTTTTCTTTTAGCACTTTAGACTCTTAAGGGAAATCATCGTTCCAATGTAGGTTAGACTGATTCGACATATTTGGGTACAAAATAGGACCATCCTGAGCGTAAACGTACGCATCCAAATGTGTTGGAATAGTCTATTTGGTCGTACGAGTTACAAAATGAAAGTTGCACCACTTTGCAACTTTACACTTCTTGCATTTGACAACTTTTCCCTCAATTGAAAACTTGTCACCATGGGAAAAAACTTCTGAGATAGCAAAAACTAAGAGAGTTTATTGCATATGGTCCCAACACAATCCCATAGCCTCAGACGAAGAGTTTGTAAGCATCACGGTTTTTGAGAAATAGCCCTTCAAAGATTGTTGTCTTTTAGCACTTTGGACTCTTAAGGGAAATTGTCGGTCCAATGTAGCTCAAAGTGATTCAGCATATTTGGGTGCAAAAGAGGACCATCCCTAGTGTAAATGTACCCATCCAGATGTGTTGGAATAGTCTGTTTAGTCGTACAAGTTGCAAAATGAAAGTTGCACCACTTTGCAACTTTGCACTGCTTGCATCTGACAACTTTTCCCTCAACTAAAAACTCGTCACCATGGGAAAACGCCTCTGAGATAAAAAATAATGAGAGAGAGGTTATTGTATATGGTCCTAACATGATCCCATAGTCTTAGACGTAGAGTCTGTAAGCATCATGGTTTTTGACAAATAGCCCTTCAAAGATTGCTTCCTTTTAACACTTTGGACTCTTAAGGGAAATCATCAGTCTAATGTAGCTTAGAGTGATTCAACATATTTGGGTGCAAAAGAGGACCATCCCTAGTGTAAAAATACCCATCTGGATGTGTTGGAATAGTTTGTTTAGTCGTACGAGTTGTAGAATGAAAGTTGCAACACTTTGCAACTTTACACTGCTTGCATTTGATAATTTTTCCATCAATTGAAAACTCGTCACCATGGGAAAATGCCTCCAAGATAGCAAAAACCAAGAGAGGTTATTGTAGAGGGTCCCAACATGATCTCAAAGCCTCAGAAAAAAAGTTTGTAGGCATCATAGTTTCTGAGTAACAGTCTGTCAAAGATTGTTTCCCTTTTGCACTTTGGACTCTTAAGGGATTTCATCAGTTGAATGTAGCTCAGACTGCTTCAGCCTATTTGGGTGTGAAAGGGGACCATATATAACCTAAACATACTCATTCAGATGTGTTGGAACAGTTGGTTTGGTTGTACGAGTTGTAGAACAAGATTTATTTATGCCCTTACAAGTAGTTTTTAGCCTCCAACTGAACTCCAACACTGATTTTCGTGCGAAAAAATCCATGAGACCATAGCTTGTTGCTTACTATTATGCTTTAATTAATTTTTTCCAAGCATCCATAGCTTGTTTGAAATCACTTGTTTTAGGCTTTTAGCCATAGCAGCAAGGCAGTGAACTATTTGATAAAACGCTTTGGCAGATATGTATGAAAAATGTGGTAGCATAGACAAACTTTTGAAAAAAATGACTCAAAGAAATGAGGTCTCATGGTGATGGAATGCCATGAAATTAAAAATTTCTTTTGATTCTCATGGCATTCCATCACCATGAGACCTCATTTCTTTGAAGAATTTTTTCAAACATTTCTATAGACATGTAAATTATCTTGATTAATAATGCATACTCGATTCTGGCTACTAACACTAGTTCTTCTTTAATCATCCTCTTTACTAAGTATTTAATTAAATAATCCTTATTTGATTAAATTCACCAGATTCCTCTTTTAATTGAATAAACTAATATTTATTTAATTAAATCATCATATTCTCCCCTTTAATTAAATAAATCAATTTTATTTAATTAATATCCTAAAGTCATCTCTTTAATTAAATAAATCAATTTTATTTAATTAATCTTCTAAAGTTCTCCATTTAGTTGAATAAATCAAATTTATTTAATTAAATCACTAATGGTCTTCTCATTTAATTTAAATAAATCCAAATATTTAAGTTAAATGTCACATTCAACTAATCTCCCTCTTAATTAATCAAATCATGATTAATGCTAATCCTAATCCTCAAATCATCTAGCTTTAGCAACATGCACAATAAATCAATTTATTTGATATATTATTTCTTCTATTTTCATTCAAAATGGCATCTTTATGGAATATACTTCAAAATTGAAATCTTCCCTCAAAAGGGACTTGTCCTCCAACATGGCATTAACTCCTCTTACATTGTCTCTTACATGTCTCCAACTTGGCATTTAAGACACTTTCTTCTTCCTCAACAAGCCAACTTTCAAATTTTCAAATTTCCACCTAATATCATTTATGGGCACAATGACCAAAATGTGCTCATTCCTTCCTCCATTGACAGGTTGACAAGTGGCATCTTGCCATTGGTTTGTCTTTTGTCCCACATTCTTCCATTCTTCTCATTTCTCCATCATTCTTTCCTATAAATAGAGCATCTCTCTATTGATTTGGGATCCACAATCTTATGCACAAGTTCATTATTGTCATTTGAATTCATAGAATTTTCAATGCATTCTCATCACTTAGCTTATCAAGGGTTAGGAAAGGGCTACTTTCCATATCAAAGTAGCACCAATCCACTATGGAATAGAGGGATTTCATTTTACACAAGGGACTTGCAACATTGAAACATAAGAAACAATCATTGAAGAATCGTGGAGTTGAAGAGAATTGAGCATTGAATTTGAAGTTGACAAATCATTTTTAAATTCTTAGAGCTTCCATTTTCTGCTTTAGGCTAACTCACTTCTTTTTGGACTCTAAAAAGAACATTATGAAAGTTTTCCTTTTGTTACAAAGGGTTAAAAAGAACATTAGACACTTACTAAATTTCAATTTGGGTTCTAAAAATTTGACAAACAAATCTCACACTTCAAAGTTGGTGCTTAAAAAGAACTCAATTTTGCTTTTGGAAATTAAAATGAACATGTGCATTTGGTGTTTTATAATCCTTTTCACAAAGTAATGTCATTTAAAAAAGGCGTATGCACTTCTCTCACACTTCATGGTGATCTTGAGAATCAAAAGTCTTTTTGTGATATTAAATTGTAAAAAAGATTGCCTCCATATTTCTATTTGGGTTTAAAATTGAACAAATATTGTGAGTGTGAGTGGAGTATATCACGTGTGTTCTCTTTTTTTCATGTAAAAAAAGATTGATCAAACTACGGATGTGCTTTCTCACTTTTGTTTACCCTTAGAGGGTCTGCCTAGTGGGAAAAAGTAATCACCCTAGGGAACGACCCAACCAGGAACACACTAGCCAAGTGACTTCCACCTAGTATATAAGTGTGGGTACTTGAGGAAAGTTCAAGTATCACGAGGATTTTTCCGACAAGAAGGGAAAAAATGGTCTCTTTCCGTATGGATGATCCCCCACGAACGAAATGCCTATACTAGAACCTTTTGTTTAGAAGTCCAAATCCTTATCTATTTGTTGGTGCAAGAACGGTCGTTTTGAAGCTGCCCCACATTTTTGCGGTTCTTGGTAGAAATGAGAAGTATGTCATGGGAGTTTCATGAGTACTAAAGCTTGGCTAACCCATAGAAGTGATTGTTGTGGAGGGGATCCAATGTGGTCAAGCTTTTAATCATCCACCAAGAATAAGCGTAGCTGGATATATCCAAGTGGGGATTCAACAAATATTACCTCTTCAATATCCATAGGGTTGTTCATTTTCTTGGAATCAAAACACTTTGCTTGGATCTTAAACATTAGAAAACAAACATTCAAACATGATCATCGAATTTCAAACCCTTTAGAGGAAGCAAATACCTTTGACAAAATTCAAGTGTTATTGTTTTCCCTAGGGATTCTATCCTTAGAGGCTTCTAAGCATTTTAAAATTTACATCACAATTTACTCTCCCTAAAGTCAACAATAGGAAAATTTTTCCTTTATTTCCTTGATTTGCACATAATGGACTTTGCAGGATGAGAAGAAGTTGGGACATTGGACATCTAGTTTCAAAACCTAATCAAGAATTGTTTGTGGTAAAAAATGACTCATTAAGAAAAGATAAGAAACAATTGGACCCCACACATCTGCTCTTTCAAATGATTTCCCTAAAGATCAAAATTTGAAAACCAAAGTCCAAAGGTCTTAGTCAAAAATCTCGCAAGAAAAGGTTTTCTATGCTTTACAAATTTAGAGAAAGATTAACCTTTAGCTTTTACAAACGTGCATCAAGGAACAATCTAAATTTGTATTCATTTTACTATTGTCAAAATCCAAGTCTCTTTCAAAGGTTTGAGTATCTCACATAGGAAGTATTAGCATGTTCTTCAACACCTTGGTCTAGTAAACAAAGTCTCTCTAAGTCTCTTAGGATCAAAATCAAAACCTTCATCCATCCTTCAAACATCAAATCAAAATTCACCTCACAAACAACTCTTGGAAATATTGAAAAAATCCTTTGTGCTAAACTTTGGGAAAATCCATTGGAATCAAAATCCAAATCATCTTGTTTGACTAGGTGTGTGTAGATGAATCCTTCTTTACACACTTAGTTAAAAAATAATCTTGTGGAAAAATTTACTCTAGGACAACATCCAACCTCTTAGAGTTTACGAGTTCATTATCCAAACCAAATCCAATCAAAATCAAAATAAAATCAAATAAAGATCCAAAATCAAATTAAACATCAAAACCAAAGTCCTAAAGTTTAGTATCCTCTTCAAGGTTTCCTAAGGGTTCCAATCATTCACCAATCATCCATCTTTCACTATTTTCATCACTATCCTTTGATCCTCAATATCTTAGACTTTATTTTTTGTACCTAAAGTTTAGATCAATCCAAAGAATTAAAGGTTCACCTCCCATTCCTGAAAAGTGATTCTCATTTTATGGTCCAAACTATATCTCAACACAAGAAGAACATGGAAATGCACAAAGAAACATCTAGTTTGAGTGACTTGAGTCAAACTGCTCCCAAAATGAATCCCATTGGAACTAGCAATCCCATGCTCAATCTTCCTCCACTTCCACAAGATCATCAAGAGGAAGGTGACCAAGTGGAGGACATCACCAACAATGTTTTAGGGATGACTCAAGACGAGATTTTGAAATGGTCCAAAATCCCGAGACACAAAATTGTGAATGCCATGATGAAACTCAATACCTCCCAATACATGCTTGAATTGGAAAAAGAAGGGGCTAAACTCCCTTCTAATTTTGATGTAAGCACTATTGTGGAGAAGCCTCTTGGGATCATGTTGTCGGTTTCATTCACACCTTCATTCCAAAGCATTACTTAGACCATCCCCCAAATCACATCATCCATTGCTCCAACTCAACCTATTGTCAACTAGGGGAGCTCATTGCTTCATCTACTACAAACACACCCCCTTGTAAACAACCAATATTTGGATGTGAACACTATCTTGGGTCAATCCATCCCATTGAACCATCTACACCCATATGTTCCACTCACCTTTCATGACCCCAATGACCCATCCTCTTTTCACGCAACACTGACATATCCTCTAAACATACAAACCTCTCTCCATATGATTTCACAAGGAGAAGGTGGGTTATTTGGATAAGGGGGCATCTTTGATCCCTCATCATCATCATTTCCTCAAGGGAATACAACCCCTATCTTTCCACCACTTCCACTTTTTCCATTAACATTCACACCACTTCTCAGTTTAGGGAAACCCCCTTTACCACCCATCAATCAAAAAAATATGAACAATCCCCCAATCATAAATCAAAACATCATACCCAATCCTCTAATATTTCCATCGATATCACAACAATAGGTGGAAACCATCTAAGCAACACAAGAAATCATGGAACCACCCATAAACACGGGCTCTCAAGGACCAAGCATACCAATTACACCGTCTGCTACACAAATTCCTATCATCAATACAACAACAGCCCTCATCACAACAATAAACACCATTCTGAATTTTCCACCACCAACACAACCAAGACCAAATATGGTCAATCAATATAGCATCACGTTGCAAGCAACACAACATGCCTATCAAAAGGGATTTCAACAATTCCACGTGCAACAAGCACAAAACACGCAAGCTGCACAACAAGCTGCTCAGCAAGCATAAGTAGCTCAAGTTGCACAACAAGCACAAGCAGCTCAAGCTTCACAACAAGCACAACAAGCACAAAAATAACAATAGGCTACTCAAGCTCATTCCTTATTACAACAACAACAAGCTTCCCAAGTTGTGCAAGTAGCTCAAGCATCTCAAGTTGCACAAGCTGCACAAGCTGCACAGGTTGCCCAGGCTGTACAAGCTGCCCAACAAGCACAAGCTCAAGATCAAGTGCAACCCCAATACCAAGCTTAGCAAGTGCAAGCGCAAGCTCAATACCAGGCACAACTGGAAGCATCCCAACAAAAAGCATATCAACAAGCCCTATAATAGTACCAAGAACAACAAGAAGCAACCCAATTACTAGCCCAACAACAAGCATTGTTGGTGCAACAACAACAAGACAAACAACAAGCATTGTTGGTACAACAACAAATATAGGCATATCAACAAGCCTTGATCACACAATAGAGCTTGCAACAAGCTCCCACCAACATACCCAACACTCCACTCATCACTCAAACATCTCAACTACTTCAAAACACGTTCACCCCACCTCCTGATCCGCAAAATGACATGACAACACAAATAAAATTGCTCTCATAGCAAGTACTTGATCTCCAATCAAGGAAAACAACAAAGACACCAAGCAACCTGTGTCCTTATCCTTTCGACAAGAGTCTTGCAATGGTACCGTTCCCAAAGGGGTTTGAAATCCCTAAATTTGACACATTTCTTGGGATGAGAAACCCTAAAGATCACATCAGGGAGTTCCAAGTACATTGCATGGAGGTCGCGTATGACAATACATATCTAATGTGGCTATTCCCTTGAAGTTTGGCTAACCCTACCATGGAGTGGTTCTCTCACTTACCTCCTGGCATCAAAAAGTTCCAAGAGATTATAGACGCATTCATAAAAAAATATGCATTCAATATAGGTATGGATGTGATTCTAGAGGAACTATCTACTCTTAAACAAGCTAAGGGGGAATCATTCGCTTCCTTCTTGCAACGATGGAAATCCAAGGCCAACAAGAGCAAATGGGCCATGCCAGAAGAATAAGTTTGCACCATCATTGCCAATCTTGAGAAAACCTTGGCATTTCATCTTAAGATGGAATGTATCACCATGTACGACCATTTGATCCCCAAGGCGCACAACATCGAACGATCCCTTATTGCACAAGGGGGACACCCATGTACCAAGAACATCAAGACAATCGCCCATCCACCCGCTACAATGAGAAACCTCACATGTGGGAAAAGAACAAAAACATCACCAATGATGGTGTGGTGGATTCCAAGGTCATAATCAGTGCTCCAAAACAAAATACCCAAACATACCAACAACGGAAAGAAAAAAATCAAAACAACACACAAGACAATGCGGTATCACAACAACCACCCAATAATCAAATCAAAAAGTTGAACAATCAAGGGGGACCACCACCACGAAACAAATATGCCCCCAAGAGAAAATACACAACCCTTGGGGAACCAATTCAATTAGTCATGAAGAAATTGATAAATGAAAATATCATCAAAATTCCCACTTATGAGAACTATCAGGAACCCCAAGTAAAACCACCATGGTACAATGAAAACCACCATTGTGATTTTCACAAAATCAAAGGGCACACAACAACTAGCTACATGAGGTTGAAAACTTTGATCCAAGACCTCATCAATGACAAGGTCATAAATGTTGAATAACCAACTAGAAATTAGGACCTAAAAATATACACGAATCCAATGCCAGATCATAACAAAGGGAACAACCATGGAAAGACTAAGTATGCCAATTTGAACCATATGTACGATCATGTTGTTGCATCCCTAGATTAATGGGTCACTATAGTTAACATCAAGGGAGCCAAAGCTGATTGTGGAGTTACCACTCGCGACAAAAAAGTCACCATTGCTGGGTCATCACAACCACCTAGAGCATCCACCTCAAACCTGAAATCTGTTCCTAATGGTTATAATTTCCTAGACGAGCTGAAAAGAACCCATGCTCAAATCTCCATCAAGGAGTTGCTAAAGATATCACCCGCACATAGAAAAATCGTAGAGGAAGCATTGGCTTCATCCATCATCTCTATGGATCTTGATGCTGGCCAATTCCAAGCTATGGTCAGACACATCACCACCCCAAGTCTCCTAACATTCTTCGATTAGGACCTTCCCACCCAACCATCTCACAATTACGCACTCCACCTTGAAGTCCTAGTTCAAAAAAACAAAGTCAAAATATTCTTGGTGGATGGGGGTGTGGGTCTAAACATTTGTTCCGTCAAATTAATAAAGAATATGGGATTCTTAGAGGATGCCATTGAAAAGGGTAAAGGCATCACAACTAGAGCATATGATGATCAGGAAAGAGTGTCTTAGGGCACTATTCAACTCCCTATTCAAGTAGGGCCTGCCATTATGGAAACCACATGCCAAGTCCTTGACCTTGATTTTCCTTATAACATTCTCCTGGGGCGTCCATGGATTGATGGGATGCAAGTAGTTGCTTCCACCTTCCATCAATGCATCAAATTCCCATATCAAAATCAAGAGGTCATGGTCCATGGTGATCTTGAACCCTTTGCCTATTGCAAGATCTTGGAAGCAAAATACTATAAAATCCCTCAAGTCCCAAAAAATGATGAAGGCCCCACAACTCCATATGTAGACCCCACTACATTAGCCTCCACTTTTGAGACAAAGACACCCACCATCCTTGATATATCTAAAATCAAGGTCATTATCCAAGACAACGGGTGTGGGGATTATAGAATGAAGAAAATTTCCTTCATCATAGGAGAGTTACCTCAATCTCCTAGGACTCATGGGCAACCCCAACCAACTGAAACATCATCTCATACCTTCAAAGCAGACCCCTCTAGATTCAGAAGCTTGGGGGATCTAAGTTGAGAAATAGTTTATGAAAGAGACATATCCAGTCTCCTATATCAAGATGAAAGGCTAGTTCCTGATCTTCTAATGGATGAGAGCAACAAAGGACTACAAATGATGCTCAGTATGGGATATGACAGAAACAAGAATCTCGGGAAAAATGACAACGACCTGTTTGAACCCTTTGTCATTGAGAAGCATATAATAAATCTTGGCCTCAGATGCACCCCTCTGAAGGTAACCATACTTGGCAAGGGTGCCTCGGTTAAGAAGGTAAAAAATCCCCCTCAACAATCAACATCTTCCCTTCAATTACCAGTATCCACAAGTCGAGTCATAGATAAATTTACCTTTGACATAACTGATGTGTGTAGTAGTGATGAGGATCCTATAACAGACTTGCCTATGCTTTTGAAAGATTCCTCCTTGCTCATGACTAGTACCTTGTATTTTGAGACCAATGACCATCAAACCCATGAAATAAACCTAGTCTATTCCTAGCTCATCGATTACAACCAACGAGGACCGCCAATTTTGGACACTTTCAAAAATGATGAGGCACTCTCAGAATTCATGGGATTGCAAGATGTGATACCATACGGAGATCACAAGGCTAGGTTGAACATCACATTGGACACACATGCCTATTATGGGGAAACGATTGAATCCTTCAGTCGTAAAAGTTCAAATCTAAGAATAATCTCTAGGTCTTTGAGTGAAAACCACATTGTGGGACTCTCTAAGCCGAAAACAGTGAAAATAAAGGATGCATCCAATGGTGAAAACCTCTTTGAGATGCTGGAGGATGAAGGATTCAATATTCCTCTTAGTGCAATTCATTAGGAGAAGTCAACAGTCTTAGTAGAGAAGTGCAATCCAGTCAACCTGGGAACAGAGGAGGTGCCACACATAACATTCTATGTAGAATCCCTTCTCACAAAGGAGCAAGAGCTCCTGGTTGCATTCCTAAAAGAAAGAAAGATAAAATTTACATGGACCTATGCTGACATGCCTGGGCTTGATCTAGAGGTTATGGTTCATCACCTAGCTGTATATCTCGAAGCAAAGCTAGTGAGACAAAAACTAAGAAAAATGCATTCACAGATAACATTGTTAGTTAAAATAGAATTGCAAAAGCTCCTAGATGCAAGGTTCATACAACCGATAGATTATCCAGAGTGGGTCTCTAATATCGTACCTATTTCAAATCCCACTGGGGGCATCTGCATCTGCACAGACTTCAGAGATGTAAACAAAGCATGTCCCAAGGATGAATTTCCACTTCCAAACATTGACATGATTGTGGATATGACATCAGGACATGAGATACTATCATTGATGGATGGATTCTTAGGTTACAACCAGATCATGATAGAAAAAGATGACCAACATAAAATGGCCTTCACTTGCCCATGGGGGACATATTGCTAGGATATGATGTTGTTTGGGTTGAAAAATGTAGGAGCAACCTATCAGAGGGCCATGACACTAATCTTTCATGACATGATCCAAAAAACTGTGGAAGATTATGTGGATGATATATTGGCTAAATCCAAGAAAATACAAGATCACATAGCCGTATTGGGCTCCATCTTTGATAGGTTAGAGGAATACAAAGTCAGACTCAATCCAAAGAAGTGTGTCTTCGGAGTACAGTCAAGAAAGCTCCATGGGTATATCGTGTGTATGAGAGGGATTGAAATAGATCTTGCTAAGGTTAAGGAAATTCTTGAAATGGATGCACTGAAAACATTGAAACAACTAAGAGGCCTACAAGGAAGACTCTAGTCCATCTGCCGATTCATAGTGCAACTAGCAGACAATGTTGTCACCTATTCTCACCTACTCCACAAGGGGGTAGCATACAAGTGGGATGAGAAATGTGACCAATCCTTCAACAAGATCAAGGAGTACTTACTCACACCGCCATTCCTCATGCCGCCAATTCCAGGAAAACCTTTGATCTTATACATATCGGAAACAACGGCAGCTCTTAGTGCTCTCTTAGCACAACATGATGAAAATGGAAAAGAGAGATCTATCTATTATTTCAGTAGAACTATGGTGGGACATGAACTGAACTATACATCCATTGAGAAATCTTGTCAAGCAATCATATTTGTAGCACAAAAATTTAGACATTACATGCTAGCACATCAGATAAAGCTCATCACAAAGATAGATCCCCTTAAGTACCTGCTTTCTAAAGTAACTCTCACAAGGAGGACAACTAAGTGGGTTATGATTTTGACAGAGCATGACATTGGGTATGTGGAATGCAAGGCTATCAAAGGACAAGAAATTGTAGATTAGTTGGTAGAGGCATTGATCTACTTAGTGAAACCACTTGTATTAGAATTCCCTGACAAATAAATCTTCAACCTAAGTGTGGCTGACCACTAGAAAATGTACTTTGATGGATCCTACATGCAACATGGGTCAGAAGTAGGGATCTTCTTCATCACCCCACAAGGGGATTGCATTCCAAAGTCATACAAACTATCATTCCCTTGCACAAATAACATCACAAAATATGAGGCTCTTGTCATAGGGTTGAGAATTACAGTGCAATGGCAGATAATGGCACTTAAGGTCTATGGAGATTCACAACTCATAATCAACTAGGTCAACAATGAGTATCAAGAAAATGATGAAAAGCTGACTCCATACAAGAAATTGGTGGAAAGTCTCAAGGAGTTCTTCATTGATATCACATTTGAGCAGCTACCAAGAGCAAAAAATAGAGTGACAGATGAAAAGGCTATAATCAGATCACTCCTAGATATCCCGCACAACGTCCCAAAGCAAGAAATCCTCATAGAGAAGCTTCTCATGCCCGCATTCGAAGTACCAAAGTCCAAATTTGTGTGCAAAATGATTGGTCTTGGTGATCCCTGGTACCATGATATATACACTTACCTAAGAATAGGAGTCCTCCCTACCGACATAACCTTGAACCTCAAGAGAGCCTTTGTCAAAAAATCATCATGTTTTGTCATCCTAGGAGATACCCTTTACCATAGAAGCATCGAAGGAACCCTGTTACATTGCCTAAACACTGAGGAGGCATTGACTACCTTAACCGAGGTACATAATGAAATTTGTGGTTCACATTTGAGCGATATGACATTGGCCAAGAAACTATTGAGGATAGGGTACTATTGGCCTACAATGGAAAGAGAAGCACATGACTACATCTGAAGGTGTATACAATGTTAGTAGCATGGGGATCTCATCCATGCACTAGCTCAAGAGCTCCACCCGATTGTCACACCTTGGCCCTTTTCACAGTGGGGGCTTGATCTTGTTGGAAAAATTACCCCCACCTCATCTAGCAGACATAAGTTCATCATCACCGCCACCAAGTACTTCACTAAGTGGGTAGAAGCCATTCCCATGACCTATATCATAGGAAAGCAAATATCAAAGTTCATCCTGAACTACCTAATTTTCCACTATGGTGTCCCTCAAGCCATTATCTCAGATAATGGGACACCTTTCAAGAATCAGAATGTTTGTGACCTATGCCACAAGTTTAATATCCAACATCACTTTTTAACCCCGCACTATCCCCAAGGAAACGACCAAGCTAAAGCTACCAATAAGAGCATCCTAAAATCCTCAAGAAGACAATCAATGATGCTGGTCACAACTGGAATTGGCAACTGAATCCTGCCTTAGTGACCTACCAAACAAGCATCTACACGCCAACAGGTGCCACCCCCTTCTCCCTGGTCTACGGATCATAAACCATATTACCCATTGAGATTGAGCTCCCATCCCTGAGGACATTATTGAAAAATCTCATCACAAATGAAGAATACTAGGTATCATGACTGAATGAGTTGGAATTACTAGATGAGCGGGGCATGGATGCCTTAAACCATTTGTAAGTCTACCAAAACTGACTCAAATAGAGCTACAACAAGAAGATCAGGAGTCAAATCTTCCAAGTTGGAGAGCTTGTTGCTAAGGAGAACCAAAAGAATGTTCCAAATCTAGATAGCAAGGGACAATTTGAACCTAATTGGTTGGGACTCTTTGTCATCACAACGAGTTACAAGTTAGGGGCATATCAGTTATCAACACCAGAAGGGGAACCCCTGTAGGAGCCCATGAATAGCTCTCATCTCAAAAAGTTTTATGCCTAAACTTCTAGGGTGTAAAACCAAAAAATACAAAAAAATGAGAAAATGTCCTGAAAAAATGGTCACCCTGATGAAAATCTAGCAAACAGGCATCACCTTGGTGACAACAAAAAAATCAAAAAATACAAAATTCCAAAAAAAATAGAAAAAGGATTAAAAACAGTAAAGAGAAAAGAAAATCATCCTCTAGTGAAAATCACTTTGGTGGCACTTTGGGCAAGTACCTTGGTGAAAACCTGGAAAATAGGCACCTTGTGTAAATAAGCGCTCTCCACCCACCAGGATCTCCATGACTCATTCTACATCATCCATCCATTAAACTTCCATCATCCATCGCATTCCATATCTTCATACATTACCCATCTACGTTTTCATCATAGTTGGATCCTGTGTTCGTATCATAATCCCTCCTAGTACTACTCGGCGCATTCTCAAGGTGAGTTTGTCCTGCCTATATCAAAGTAGTCTATTGCATCATGCTGGGGGCATGTTCTCATTAGATAAAATTCATGTATATTCTTGAAGTCTTCCCTAAATCAGAAAAATCCCAAAATATTCATAAAATCAGAAAAATCCAAAACATTCAAAACATATCAAAATTCAAAAATCGGTCAAAAAGTCAAAAATGTCAAAAATAGAGTCATCTTGTCAAACTACATCGTCTCTAAGCTTTGAACATAGGAAAGGTTGATCTTTGATCATCCCCCAAGACACTTAGGCCAGTCCTTTAGGAGTCTGTCATAATAAACTAACAATCCATTTGTTCATATCTAATCAATAATCGAGTTTGTGTCAATAGAACTACGTGGTCTCTACATATATAACATAGGCAAGGCTAATCTATTGATCAGCCCTCGAGGCCCCTAGGATAGGTCTTTAGGTTAGTCTTTTGGTCAAAATCTCAGAAAACCCCAAAACAGTGGAAAATTTGAAAATTAAAACATTTGTAATACATCTTGAAAATACCAAAAATAGCCTCAAAACATTCCAAAAACATAAAAAAATCCAAATATTTGAAAAAAATCCATCCATCCCCATCTTACTTTCACTCGCAATAAACATACGCTCATAATAAATCATTGTCACCCTCAACCTTTGGTGAAATAGTTGGAAACAAGTCTAACAGGTTAAAAGTGAAAACTCAAACGTCAGGGTCTCAAGTCTAGGTCAATAGGTAAAAAAGTTGGTTAACTCTTGGTACTAATATCCCATCATCCAGTCAATCCCAAATCATCTGATAACATCATGTCCTAGGATGCATCCTTCCTACAATGGACATCAACATTAGGCATCACCGTAGTTTAGTCTTGGCTAGAGGTATGAAGAACATTAGCTTGTTTGTTTACTTGATCTTTGTCTTTTGGCTTATCTTGTTGCACTCATTTCAATGATCTCTCGATGATGTCCAAACAAAGGGATTTAGAGAGAAAGGAATGGGGAAACGATCATTATCTTTTATTTTTTGTGCTTGTTGGATATTCTTGTAATATAACCTTGGTCATGCGTGCTTTGTTTGGTTTGTAGGGAGAGTGTTTTACGTGTCTTGTTGACCACATAAGAAGGCTTGCCTTTTCGTGTTTTGGTCTGAGATTTTTGGAATATCTAAACTACATTCTAAATAATTTTTTGTATTTCAGGTGTGAACAGGAATACTCCTATCTAATTGTTGAGTCAAATTCCATCACAATAGGTGCAATGCCATCCTAGTTCTTTATACCTTGATGCATCGTTCCTATGTGTGTTATCAAACATAAGGTAAGTAGCCCTTTTAAAGTCCCAATTCCTGATAAGCAAATCATCATCATCTCTAATAAATTCCCATGGATCATGGACTTGTTGGATCCTCTTGTCATCATCTCATTTCTTCTCTCTTCTCTTCGCGCTAACATGGTACCATGATAGTTAATCATCATCACCAATGCATCCATCCTGTATCCACAAACCATCAACATACTGCATAGCATATCGTATCATATAAGAAACACTAATCATCTCACATGAATTTTCATCATTGCATAATATAGATATTTTAGTCTAAGCATCTCATAAACAATACATTTTCATACAATATCCATTGCATAATCATATAGGCATCATCACATCATCCATCTAAAATGCAGTGCATCATTATTTTAAGTTGTTTACAATAACATAGATTGGTTATTCTAAGCATATTAAAACCATCTCATTTGCATCATCATCATGTCATTCATGCATCCATCTTGAACCTCTTTGTCATGAGATTGACCCTCAAATCAAACTTTTCACTCGATCTCTCAAGGGGGCAATGTACTAGTATATTTCTTTCTATTGGGGCATCCAAAAAAAAATTAGAATTTTTTTGAATTTTGATCTCGGCAGGTTTATTCTTTGAACCAATGCAGTAGGTACATTGCTTCAAAGAGGGGAAAAATGTAGACACATAAATTATCCCGATTAATAATGCATACTCGATTTCGACTTACTAACAACAGTTCTTCTTTAATCATCCTCTTTACTAAGTATTTAATTAAATAATCCTTTTTTGATTAAATTCATCGGATTCCTCTTTTAATTGAATAAACCAATGTATATTTAATTAAATCATCATGTTCTCCCCTTTAATTAAATAAATCAATTTTATTTAATTAATCTCCTAAATTCATCTCTTTAATTAAATAAATCAATTTTATTTAATTAATCTTCTAAAGTTCTTCATTTAATTGAATAGATCAAATTTATTTAATTAAATCAATAATGTTCTTCTTATTTAATTTAAATAAATCCAAATATTTAAGTTAAATGTCACATTCAACTAATCTCCCTCTTAATTAATCAAATCATGATTAATGCTAATCCTAATCCTCAAATCCTCTAGCTTTTGCAACTTGCACAATAAATCAATTTATTTGATATATTATTTCTTCTATTTTCATTCAAAATGACATCTTTATGGAATATACTTCAAATTTGAAATCTCCCCCCAAAAGGGACTTGTCCTCCAACATGGCATTAACTCCTCTTACATTGTCTCTTACATGTCTCCAACTTGGCATTTAAGACACTTTCTTCTTCCTCAACAAGCCAACTTTCAAATTTTCAAATTTCCACCTAATATCATTTATGGGCACAATGACCAAAATGTGCTCATTCCTTCCTCCATTAACAGGTTGACAAGTGGCATCTTGCCATTGGTTTGTCTTTTGTCCCACATTCTTCCATTCTTCTCATTTCTCCATCATTCTTTCCTATAAATAGAGCATCTCTCCATTGATTTGGGATCCACAATCTTATGCTCAAGTTCATTATTGTCATTTGAATTCATAGCATTTTCAAGGCATTCTCATCATTTAGCTTATCAAGGGTTGGGAAAGGGCTACTTTCCATATCAAAGTAGCACCAATCCAATATGGAATAGGTATGAACATGCTTTGTTACATGTTTGCATTGGTGTCTTTCATCTTTTTTTGTTTCGTTTGCATTATGAAGCATGTTGGATTATTTCATAGAGGTGTTATATTTGCTTTGTTTTAAATAACTAACCCTACTAATGTGTGTTAAAGTTTTAGCATTTGCAGATTTTAGCATCTACAAGTTCATTTCCTTGTCTATGCTATTGCTTACTATTATGCTTTGATAGAATTTTTCCAAGCATCCATAACTTGTTTCAAAGCACCTATTTTAGACTTTTAGCCATAGTAGCAAGGCAGTGAATTGTTTGATAAAATGCTTTGGCAGACATGTATGAAAAATTTGGTAGCATAGACAAGGAAGTGAACTATTTGAAAAAATTCCTCAAAGAAATGTGGTCCCATGGTGATGGAATGCCATGACATGCACATTGAGACCACATTTCTTTGAGACATTTTTTCGAATAGTTCACTGCCTTGTCTATGCTATTGCTTATTATTATGATTTGATAGATATTTTCTAATGCAAGGATAGGGGTGGAAAAGGTCATAACTACTCAAAATAACACAATTTCAAACTTTCATGTTTAAAAAGGCCTCTTATGTTCGAGTTTGAAAGAGAATCAATAAAATCTTGTTATCTCCATGCAAATTTCTGTGTTTTTCCAGAATTCTTAAAGTTTCTTGGTACTGTACAGTTTCGTACAGTGTGGTTGTGCTTTCTTTTTAATGGAAACTAGTGGGCAGAAAATTTAACTTCTTCACAAACTTGGTTTGAAGTAATTTCATTCATTTTTGTGCATTTAAGAGGCATTTTACTGGAGGTCAGTCTGTGAGCCTTGTTCCAATGGTTTGAGTGCATTTAAAATGGAGTTTTAAGCCTTCCACCCACTGTATGATGTTGTAACTCAGTGGATATTCTTAGTTAGGATAGATAAACATGTTTTCATTGTTTCTTGTGCAGGGGAGGTCAACATTATGATTTTTGGTGATGCCCTCGATGGCATTTGGGGTGTTTTTGCATGAAAAGTGAGGTTAGAGAGGGTAAAAGTGGGAATTGTTTGAGGGCAGTCACTTTTCTTGTTCTTTTAAGCTTGTGTAGGGTTGTTCAAGGGAGTTGGAGTTGGTGGTAAATTTTAGGGAATTCTACAAGTAGGTTTTTCAATAAACCCTTTCCAAATTTGAGCAATTTGAGGGTTTTGTGGAATAGGGTCTTAAAGGGCGAGTTCCAGAGGATAAATGGGAAAATTTGAGGTTTTTTCATCTGTTGAGTGCTACCCCAACAAGTTTTAGGGTTTGTGAAGTGTTCCAAGGGTGGTTTCTTTGGAAATTTGGCCTATTTGGCTAGGTTGAGCAGCGTAGTTTGCATGATTTGTGAAAGTTGTTCCAAAGGAGTCCTATGTGAGTTGGAAGTATGTTGATAAAATGCTTTGGTAGACATATGAAAAATGTGGTAGCATATACAAGGTAGTGAACTATTTGAAAAAATGCCTCAAAAAAATGTGGTCTCATGGTGATGGAATGTCATGACAATCTATAACAATTTTCTTGTAATGGCATTCCATCACCATGAGACCACATTTCTTTGAGGAATTTTTTTTAAATAGTTCATTTCCTTTTCTATGTTATTGCTTGCTATTATTCTTTGTTAGATTCTTTTCAAGCATCCATAGCTTGTTCGAAAGCACTTGTTTTAGGATTTTAGCCATAGCAGCAAGGAAATTAAATGTTTGATAGAATTCTTTGATAAACATGTATGAAAAATGTGGTAGCATAGACAAGGCAGTGAACTGTTTGAAAAAATGCCTCAATGAAATGAGGTCTCATGGTGATGGAATGCCATGACAACCAACAAGGCAGTCAAAGTTGTTTGAAAAAATGCCTCAAAGAAATGAGGTCTCATGGTGATGGAATGCCATGAGAATCAAAAGCAAATGTGGTAGCATAGACAAGGTAGTGAACTGTTTGAAAAAATGCCTCAATGAAATATGGGGAGTCTCATGGTGATGGAATGCCATGACAATCAACAAGGAAATCAACTGTTTGAAACAATACCTCAAAGAAATGAGGTCTCATGGTGATGGAATTCCATGACAATCAAAAGCAATTTTGATTCTCATGGCATTCCATCACCATGA
>VDFB02002005.1:146840-172638 GCA_007258455.2 Sequoia sempervirens
TCTTGGCTTACTCTTGGTCTATTCCTATTTTGGCATTCAATACCTTGGATATGGATAGTATTATGGCTTTGGTTTATATTCAGATTTGTTATATCTTGTGGTACTGATCAGGTTGAGCTTCATGTGCAGATAAAGGTTATCTTTCTTATACAAGTGTTGGGTTTTGGTATTGGATTTCAAGTGATATCATTTTATATGTTTGATCATTATATCGTTTTGATACTGAATCAAATGGGACTCATTTTGGCATTATGATTTTCAGTTCTTACTTGATTCTATTCAGACATATACAAGTGATTGCTCTGCTAAATCACTACTCAGATTAAAGATAATATGGTTTTGGTTCTATGGAATTTGGCTTCAGTTCACATGAGGTATATTGCTTTCTCACAAGGCTCTTTCAAGCTATATTTCATGCTATACCTGGTATTGATACATAGTCAGATTTGTATTCATGAGTTGGCTATTGTATATAGCTTCATAAGTTTTTCATTACATGGAGTTCATTTTTTTTTACTCAAAATAATGCATATATTTATTGCCTTTGTTTACAAAAAGCAATAAGCAATGGTATTGCTTGGACTTACCATATCACTTCATACAAAGTGTATTTCTACATACACTCGGGCCTTCACATTTTACATGGGTTCAATATTTGAGTTTCATTCATATGTCATATTTACATATATCTTGGTACATGGTTTATAAGTGATATAAGTTTTTGGTAAATGTCTTGGTTGGCATTAAGGCATTTGTTTTTTGTTTTAAAGTGCATTCACTTTGCACTCAAGCTGACTATAGTGTTTATTATTGGGCTAAGTGTTCATTTGACAAACAGTGTTCAAGTAATATTGTTTTGGGCCTCCTATATTTGACATGGCAGTGCCCAAGGAATATTCAAAATATTGACTGATACGATTGGGTATCGACAACATAATAGTTTTATCATTTGATTATTATTATTGTGTCGGTCTCTTCTGAATTCCAAATGATGTTTAATATCATTTGATGTGGACTTCAAAGATTATACTTTTTTGAATAAAGTCTTTAAGACTTAGAGATCAAATGGAAAAATAAGAAAGAAGCACGAGATGAGAATATAGGGTTTGAAACCCTAGCTGCACCGCCATGAAGAGATTACAGTTCAACTTGAGAGTATTCTAGATGGTATTTTGGCTTGGCTTTTAGATATGTTAGATTATGAAGAGTGGCAAGTTGGTTGGTGGACTCTCCACGAACTAGAAGCAGAGGTAATAGAGGATTTTGTGGGATTTTGTTTCAAACCGCCATGAGGTAACTTCTGCAAGTTTCTTCTTCGAAATTGAATAAGGTAAAAGAAGATCATTTACATTATGTCTTGCAATAAAGAAAAATGAAAGAAATTTTACTCTCATGGTCTCTACTTTTCTCAAAAAGAAAATAGATTATTACAGTTAATTTTATTCAGAAAAAAAAAAAAGAACTATTTTTGACTTCAACTGTATTTGTTAGTTTGATTTAGAAACCCTAACTCGAGGGTTTGGTTCTTGAATCGAGGTCTCACATTTTGGTACAAGGGTTTCAATTTTTGTGTTGTATAAAAAGAATGGCAATAAGCCATTATTCGGTGGAGAGGTTATGAAAAGAATATTTGTTGAAAAAGAGAAGAGAAGAGGAGATATAAAACCAAACATAGTATTGTTGAAAAATGGATGAGGGTTTATTACAGTGATAGCTTTTGAATTTGAAAAAGGTGAAAAGAGGGTTTATGTTGTTTATGTTTCTAGTTGTATTACAGAGATTACATCGAGGTTTTCAGTGAGGGTATTTGTACTATCATAAGAAAATAAATTTTTGCAGTGGGCATTATTGAAAACATCTTTTTGTATCTTATTGTGATTTTGTGACTGCAAAGAATCAATGCAGTTATAAGGTCCTAATAGGTTGCATTATCATGAGATTTTGTTTCAAAAGAAGTTGGTGCTTCTAACTTGAAGTTGGTGCTTCATTTTGTTATTAGAGTTGGTGCTCCACATTGTTATTGGAGTTGGTGCTCCACATTGTTACTAAGTTGGTGCTCTAAAAAACATTGTAATAAGTTTGGAATTAAGCCTGTAAGGCATTTTGGAGTGGTTTTTCTACCCCAAGAGGTTTTTCCACTCGTCAATTTTTTTTGTTTCTGTTTTGTGTGGTTTGTGCTTATCTTGCTTAAGTTCTCATTCTATTATATGTTAAAATGGTTTATGCAATGCTCTGATACTTTATCATAGTTTCAAGTTGTCTTTAAGATCAATGTTCAATTGTTCATGTTCATTGTATGAATGTTAAATTCTGCCATAAGTGAGTTGGTGTTTTGTGTAAAAGAAAGAATAAAAAAGTTGTTCATTCAACTTTATATGAACAATGTATACCATGCTTTGATATGAGTTTTTAAGCGTTCATGTTATGTTTGGTTAAGTCATTAGAAAACAATCATTCAACTCAGTTTTCACATTGCATATACAAATCACTCATTTGTTCAAGGTCAGAAAGTTCAAATCTGCATTTCAAGTCAAAGAAAAAAGTTTTTATACATTACTCTGATTCACCACCCCCTTTTAGAGTAATTCCACTTCCAACATTTCCTACAAGAGGAAAATAAGATAAACATATAAGTTAATATATAATTTCATTAATGATAATTCAAATAACAAGAAATTATATAAAAAAAATGTAAACGAGTGAGTGCGAAAATATATACTGTGTGCATGTTGAGGCCAAATGAAATGGCCCTAAGGGTGCTATCAATCACCTATGTGAGCTCCTCCTTAGACATCAATTGTTAAGTTGAACATGTAAATAAATATTAGTACTTGATACTATCTCTTATTAATATTCATTTAAAAAAAATGCAAGTTATGAATTTACAACTTAAATCTTACCTGTGTAACTATTCCAATGTCCCCCCCTCCAGCAGGAGAGGACTCTATAGGGTGCACTCCACTCCCCTATGTTTGATCTTCTATAATGTCCACATCATGGAGGTCATAATCAAAAGTGTCCAAGGGATGCTCAGTGGGTTGTACAAGAGGACCCAAGCATATCTGACGACACATAGCACAAGTATGTGGCACAAAAATATGTGGACCTAAGGAGGATGTTGCAGCAACACTCGATCCATTTCCAACATCACCAGAATGTGGTTGAGCTACTGTAGAAGTATGGGAAACCAAAAGATCACTCAAAGAGTGAATAGCCTGAATAGTCTGTGTGGCTACATCCTCGATAATATCTGGATGATGTACTAGAGGTGGAGGAGGAAGGGGAGGAGGGGGAACATATGGGCACTGGAATACTCTAACTGCCCTTGGTCTATCATGGGGCATACTTCCGTCAACGCCCTGGAAGGGTTTAATTTCAAATTAATTGACATGATGCCCTAACACAAAGTCAATGTATAATTTTTTAATAAAGTAAAATGGTATATCACTATTGTTGTTGGGTGGTTTATCAAAAACCATACACCAGCAATCCCAAAAATTATCTACAATGTCCTTATTCGTGCACCATTTTATAGAATTTTTTGGTTTATTAACATTAACTGGCAAACTGGTGTGGTGGTTAACAAATAAAGAGGCCATTCAGGCTTTTGTTATTTGGAGATCTTTCACATCTTTGTAAGACAATCCATAGGAGTAATATTACTTCATGGTTTCTCACCACGAAAGAAAGGCATTATGCTGGGTGGAGAGAGTTTCTATATTTTTAATTGTTTCCTTCAATGTGTTTGTCATTTGGGATAATCGAGGGATTGTCTTATAAACATCACAAATGTGCCTCAATTGCTCCAATTTTTCACCAATTAAGTCTTCAATTGATGGGCGCGGAGGTGGTGGAGAGTTTGGCATTTGTGCATTTTCATTCTCAGCCATAATACCTAATTAAAGTTAAAAACTAATTAATCTAATTGAAATTACACAATATAAATGAAATTATTGTAAAAAAACCCTAGTTTTTAATAAAAATCCATAAAAAACCCTACTTTTTAACAAAAATCCATAACAAACTCTAGTTTTTAATAAAAATCCATAAACAACACTAGTTTTTAATAAAAATCTATAAAAAACATTAGTTTTTAATAAAACTCCATAAATAACTCTAGTTTTTAATAAAAATCCATAAAAACCCCTACTTTTTAATAAAAATCCATAAAAAACTAGTTAAAATTATACAAAACTAATAGAAAAATCGATTAAAACAAAAAAAACCAAAAGCTTACCTTGCAAATCAGATATCTAATAGCCTACACGTCGCTCTCACCATGCTCTGAGTTGTTTAAAATGGTTGAAATGATTTTAAATGGGCGCATGTATCTATTTATACTCGACCCAAATCAGATATCTGATTTGTAATTCTTTGTCTTGGGCATTGCTTTGGAGCAATGTACTAACACCCAAGCCAAAAAAAAGTCAACTCAGAATTTTCACATTTTTTGGTCGATGCAAAACACAACTTCTTTCACATAGCCACTTTTTGGCCCATCATGATCCTGCACATACCCATTTATATGCATATTTCCTTATTTCCATCAAGGTTTAATTACCAAACTAGGAGTTTGACCAAGGCAAACCCCCCATAAGAAAATAAAGTCTCTATTATATTTTGTAGGTATTTTCGTAGATTTAGATTCAAAAAATTAGTTTGGAAGGGAAGGGTAGAGATTGGAGTGCAAGTCTAAAGTTTGAATTCCCAAAAAAAGTAGAATGGGACTGATTTTCCAAGAGTGGCAAATGAGTCCCACTACAGGTGCTTTTCAGAACTATTTGTAGATTCAAATACCCTTTTTCCTTAAATTGATTCCTGTGTTGAAATCCAGATCTGGGACTGATTTTCCCATAATGGAAAATGAATCCCAATAGGTCAAAAAGTTAAATTTTCTAGCATTTCATAGCTTCAATCAGTCACCTTCATATTTTTCAGGTGCACACCATTCATCTTACAACTCTTTGTGTTGTTTCATTTACATTTCTAGGTCATTTTGTAGGTCATTTTATTGAATTAGGGTTTAATGTTGCATCTTTCATTTCATTTTTCTTTCCAAGTTCTTACTTGGTGGTGAACCCCTTTTGGTTTGAATTTAGCCCCTAGGACAACCCTCTTGCAAGATCTCTTTCTCCTTTACATTGAGATCTCAAGGGTTATCCTTGAATTAAATTGGAGAAGTGGGTGTGCTCTATGTCCTAAAAGCATATGATAGCACCATACCACTTTTTCATCATTTTAGCACATAAAGTGTCTAATCACTCACCTACCAACTAACACCACATTTACTCCTCTAGAATGCAGTAATTTTGAGTTTTGTACCAATATTTAAATGGGTTATATGAGAATTTGCATAGTTTTGAGTAGGATTATTTCTCTTGTGCTTTAGTATTTTTCCCTCTATGATCTTTTTTTGTGCATTGGTGTGCTTAGGTGATTATGAGTTCCTTCATGTGCTTGCATTTGTGCTCGACTTTTGGTTATATTTTTTTCTCATTTTTATGCTTTTTGTCATGTTCATGGTTGTCAGTCTCTTTGTGTGTCCATTTTTCCTTCATCATTTTAATTCCAAGTAGTGTTTTGACCTCGCTTTTGGTTTAACAATGTTTGAGTTGGTCATTTGCATGTTTTTTCTCTTTTTTTCCTTTGTTGCATGCTTTGTTTTTCTATTGTTGTCCTTGTTTACCTTTTGGTTTTTATTCAACCTCCCGTCTTGTCCTATCATGTTCGTAGTGTGTTCATGTTATTTTCATTTTGTCCTTAGGGCCTTGTTGAACCCTCTTCAATCTTATAATCAATCGAGTTTTTTTGTGGGCATGTCACTACAATCCATCAGAGCATCGTACCATTTAATGACCTCATGCTAATTGGGCATAAAGTTCAGGTCATGCTCGATCCTCAATCCTTGGTGCCTTGATTCAAATTTGACTGAATATTTTAGACATTGGTGATCAAGGGTTCAATTTACCATATGACCACTTCAAACATAAGGATCGGGTTCCTTCTGATCCCCTATCCTCAAGGCTTTGTATTAAAAATTTCTAGCTCTTTTATTTTTGGTGTTTGTACTTCCATGATAACATCTAACCATTTTGGATTGAAGTTATAGGTCATTCCCCATCCCCGATCCCCAATGTCTCACTCTAAAATTGATGTGTTTAAGCCATCGATAATCGAGCTTCCATCCTCATTTCTAACTACCTTCTAAGGATTTTTCAAGAGATATGCCTAAAGCTTGATCCATAACAAGGAGCATAATGTGTTGGCATTCGACATTGGGTCATGGTCTTTCAGAAGTTAGGCCATTAGGATACCTTATGATGGTTTATTATTTATGATATAAGGTAAGAGGTTTCCTTGATCCCTAATACCCAATATGTATTGGTATTAAGTGATATTCTCCTTAAATTTGAAGTTATTATTGATAAGACCAAAGTGATAAGTCTGATGCTTGATCTCCAATATCCAATGCCAAGTTCTAAAAAATACATTAGCTAGTAGGGAATTTTATACATGTTAGTTTGGTCGGTATGAGTCATAAAGTATGTTCAATGCATGATATCTGATTAATAATATTATCCATTATTGTATGATATTGAGGTATAGTGGAGTCTCCTATTTGAATGCTTTGTTAGCTATACAAATAAGGGGCATGCTTGAAACTCGACCCTTGACAAGATACAATTTTATGCTAAGTATGGATAAGAGGCTTCTCACTCCAACTGACATGAGATATGATTAAGTCTTGAAACCCAAAAATGAAGCTTATTTAAATTTTAAAGTATGGATTTTAACTGAATATTTTTATGATCATTCATGGTTCTCTTTAATAAACCCTAATCATCATGTTTTTTTGAATTTTGCAGAATCATGCAAGGAGAGAAAGGAAAGATGAAGTATGAATTAAAAGGGTATCATCCCCTTTTCAAAATTTTCTCTTCATACAATGTGATTGGGGACATAGATATCAGACATGTGAATGTTGAAGAATTCTTGTAGAGGGTAGATACAGAAGGTGATGGGACTAACTTGGCCTAAGCCTTGGAAATTTCATTATAAAAAGGGTTATTGCATTGTTAATGAAGCATTTATTTTTGAAATAATAAGAGGATTGGAAAATGATTTTTCCAAAAGGATATTCATAGAAATAACCTATGAATTGAAGAAATGGGGGAATTGGTACATCCAATTCAAAACATTCACCTGCATCAAGGTTGCAAGTTTTCACAAGGCACCATATAAATTACCCCGACATCCTAGTGATAAATTGATTGTGCTAGATATTTGTAGACAAGTTGAAAAATTTCATAAGTTTATTGTGAACAAACATAAGCGAGCATACATCTTCCCCATCAAGACTAGAGTATAATCATGTGCAAACATGCAAACAACCAAGACTGTAAAAATTTAAATGGATCATTTAACCATGGATTTATTTGGGGACATAAGGCCAATATATGATCCTATTGGGAAGGTCAAGATCTAGTTATAGGGGCATTCTATAAGCATGAGTCTACCTTAGAAAGCAACTAGACCAATTGTCTAGATGAACATGAGGTAAGAATTAAATATTATTACATATTATCTATGGATCTAATGAGGGCATGCAATTTTGAGAAATTGACCGTTACCAAAGAATTAGAAGATGATGGGAAAGTACTACATCCCATATACAATATAGGAAGGTTATCAACCTATAGAGGTAGTGGGTTGGTCAATTTTTAATGAATCTTCCATTGACAATAGGTTGATAAATATGGTATTTGGATTAGTAAGATGGTTGGAAGAGCCATATCCAATGTTGGAGTTATATTCTAAGGCTTAGGAATGGAGGAAAAAAAATGGAGAGTATTCAAGTACAACAACTGGGGTAGTGAAACACAAAAGAGAAACTAGATCCACTACTACAAAGAAGAAAGGTGTGAAGAAGTTAGTGATTGTGGAATAAGATGAAAGAAATTCTAAAGAGGAGCTTGTTCCACTCCAAAGGAGAAAAATGGCATTCTCAAGTTGCTCATTTTGCAAGGACTCCATCTTCCTCCTCATCTCCACCTCATGAATCTCCTATATCTTTTCAACCACCATCTCCTCTAGGTAAATCTCCTCCTCAAACTAAGGATAATCCACAACCACCTCCTATTCCACCATCTCCACAAAAAATCCCTAATCCTCCTCCATATCCACCAAAAATCTCTTTACCTCCTCCATCTCCACCTCAAATTCCCAATCCACCATAACCATACCCTATTACTTCACCTCCTCATTATTTACCTCATTCTTCTCCCCCATATCAGGTACCAATACATTCACCACCCCATCAAGAATAATTAGGTCAACCTAAGGGAGATGGTGAACCAATGGAAGAGAAAATAGAAAGGTTTGGGATTGAAAATATCAACTCCCAATAGCAGCAATAACTTCTTCTTTCCAAGGATCAAACTCAACTGTAACCTTCCCATATGGAAGATACAAGAGAACTCCTATTCCTTCTCCTCCTCAACAAATACAAAAAGAAACATCAAGTTTTCCAGTATGGTTCAACCATATTGTGCATAAAAGAGCTAAGAATTATATCCAAGAAGAAGAGGACTTCTTTGCATTAACAAAAGTTTTCAAGGCACAAAAAACATAAAAGAGGGCCATAAGACTCTCTACTATCAAAGTGGATGAACAAAGTGATAGAATAGATCAACTTTATACCCCAATGGTGGATAAATTGGAGGCACACATGACACCCAAGGATTATAATATTCAAAAAATAAATTTAAGTACCCAAACAAGGGAAGAAGAGAAAAAATCTCTACAACTATTTGTTTCAACTATATTTGAGTGAATGACGAAATATGAAAATGCCAAAGAGGAACTCAAGAATCGAGTAGGACAACTAACTTACTACATTAATAATCTGGTGGACCTATATACTTAGTTTCACCTAACCCCACACTGATAGCATCCTTAAACAAAGAGACACAACACCTAAACCCTGAGGGTATTATCCTAGCTACAACAGAGTGGAAATAAGGGTTACAAGCCCTTGAAAGTATTAAGTTCCTATCACAATATCATTATATCATTGATGATGCAAGTTTACTGCATCAGATGGAATCAAATATTGATTAATATCTTCTCTTATGGGAAGATTATGTTTCAATTTGCAAAGGATAATGGATAATCCTATTGAGTTAGCCCGAACATCTATTTTTGATGGAGAGTATCAAGAATAGTTGAAATAATGGTTAAAATCAATTCAATTAAGAATAAACACACTTAAGAGGTGTAAAGATAAACTAAATAAGAGCACATGACTAGTAGAATCTACTATAGTCAAGATATAAAAGTTCATTGAAGATCTCTCTTGCATGTTTTGGGAATCTACCTCTTTGGTATGACCAACTACGAGGATGATCAAGGAATTCATATATTCATTATGTATGCCACATGAGGAAATTGATAAAATGATGAACACTAAATTTTTCATCTTTAAATTCCAAGAAGAGTTAGTAGATTTCAAAGAGTTATAGAAGAAGATGGAGCCATCAACTTTCTCTTGAAAAATAAAGCTAAAATATCTCAAATGCCCAAATTTGAATGATCTAAGTGAAGCTATTAAAAATTTCTTGGAATATTTCCCATATCCAACATGATACTTTAGTGGATAGGCATATTAGTTATTTCATTTAATTATTATTTTAAAATTGTAATAAATCAAATTTAGAGTTCATACTTTTTGAAGTGACATTGAAATTTCCTACTCAACTTTTAACTTTTAGTTAGTTGCTCTTAGAATTTAAGTTAACTTAATATTAGATCCTAAATCCTAGGGTGACCAATAGTGTATATATATCTCCTTGGGTCAATTTTATTTATTGAATTTTGACATTGAAGAATATAGTGAACTTATGCAAACTCAATGTGAATTCCTACTAGTTTTATAATTTTGTAATTTTGATATTAATCAAATGATTATGCCTGCTATACAGCTCAATATTATGATGATGGTATTGATATTCCAATTTTAATTTCTCTTTAAAAACTAAATAATTTGGTGAGATCTATAATATTGATTAAACTTTCATAGAATTGTGTCTCAGAAAATGTGCATTAAATATGGCAATTTTGATTACATGCACTTAAAAAATCTATTAATTTGAGTTTCTTAGACTCATGACATTGGTAGCATGTATTATTGCATGAAATATTATTCATTTCATTATTGGTTTTTGATTTCATATAACCTTTCAGATCTAAGAGATTGAATGTGTTTATCATTGTTCAAAAATTGTTCATAATTATCTTCTCAAATCCTTAGATATTTTGAATTTTATTTACAATAAAATTAAACTAAATCTACATTTGTGGTTGAAACATCATAATATTGTTAGATATACAATTAAATTTTGCATGAAGTGAGAAAATAATACCAGATATTAGTGATAACTTTAAGAAATCCTCCCTCAAGAAAAGATATAAAGTCCTGGCAGATCTTTCATTTTTTTGGAATAATATTAATTTCTATTGGTGAATCTTTCCTCTTTTTTTTTAAATAATAATTTTTTGACAATTTTTTTTGCATCACTAAAATTTTGTAGAAAATCTTAGTGAATCTTGGAAAATAATAGGAAAATGCATTAATTATGATGACAAATCCTGTTATTAAAAAAAATATTTCTCATGGGAAATTATTGATGTGTTTAAGGGGTAGACTCTATAATATTTAGTTGCCATAATTGATTCAAAATATAATCTAATGGCCCTCATTGTATTCCACAAGGTAAAATTTACCTGTGATTTGTAATGTTCATGGAGCCCAAAATTTTTGTTATTTTAGGCCCCATGCGCATTATAGATTGCAAGTACATTTTACCTCACGAAATACAAGGATTGATAGATTATATTTTAAATAATGGAGGTAACTAAAGATTGGAAATATGGCCCTAAATAAACTAATAATTATGATATGCTATTGACAAATTAATTTGGATTTCTACTATAACTTCTAGAAATTTGATAATTCCAAGACGATCGTTAGGAACAACACGAAGTGGCAAGCTCCAAAACCACCATGGCTTAAATTGAATTTTGATGTTGCGACCAGAGCTGGGAAGCCTGCAAGAGGGGGTATCATTCATGATCAAAATGGTTGTTTAGTTGCTACCTATTTAGGGAATCTGAAAGACCACACTAGCAACCAGGCTGAAGGAATGGCCCTCCTCTGGGGGCTTAAAATTGTGTTGTCAATCGACGTCAAGTCCATAGAAATTGAAGGTGATTCACTGCTGATTGTGGAAGCCACGAAGGGAAAGATGGTTGGTGGTTGGGCCCAAGTGGTCATTGAAGACATTCGCTCCCTCCTTACCAGACTCCAAGTGTTCTCCATCCAACATGTTTATAGAGAAGGAAATGTAGTTGTTGACAGTCTGGCTACTATTGGGCTTGATCAGGAAGGATTGTAGTGCTGGAGGAAAGAAGAGTCTTTACCTCCTTCTACTATGATTCTTCTAAGAAAGGACTCTAATGAAATTTTCCATGGTGCTTAATAATTTCTTCCCTAGTCTGGTGTGGCTATTACTAACTTTTGTTAGTATTGAGGGCGGGAGATATTTTTTAAATTACTAGTCATTATGTGAAAAGGAAATGGAGGAGAATTTTCCACGTGTCATGTACAACTATTGTTGGGTTACCACTAAGATTACCCATTTCCGTCCTTATGACCAATGGGGTCATTATTATTTTAACACCCTCGAAGCTCGTGATAAGCTTTTCAGGAAGGCGGATTTGGTTCAATTTTTCATGCCATTCGAATCGTTCTTTGATATCATTTCCCTTCTTGGCATGGATTCCTCGCACAGGGAAACTAATGGGTCTAAGCTAGCTACGGGAACTTGCATTTATTTTCATCTTTTTTCGCTTTACAAGTTACCTCCTACTTTCCATTTCTAATCGGTTTTCTCTACTCTTGGTTTTCTTTGTTTCTAGTCAACTACCCTTGTTCTGGTCGGTTGCGGTGAGTGTGTTGGAGCTATGGGTGGGGACCAGGTGTGGGTGGAGCCTGATAAATGTGATGAATGGAAGGAGGATGACACTGTTTGGAATATATGTAGGGAAGGTGGTATCTCCCAGTATATGGAGTGTATAACCGGCCATGATGAGGGTTTTTCCAGGAAATTCGTGACCTCTTGGAAGGACAAAAGGGTTAAAATTGGGAGCATTTTTTTTTATATCAGTGAGGAGGTCATTGCCAAAGCCATAGGTCTTGCTCTGGATGGGTGTATGTGGAAGAAAACCACCAAATTCGCTGACTAGACCAGCCTCAATCTTTTCTTCTGGGGTGACGAGAAACCTATCAAGCTATGTGGAGGATATGATCATGAAGTGCTTCTTGAGCCATGGGATAGAGTGTGCATGGTGGTGATGAAATACTTCACCCTAGAAGGGAGATATGGCGTTTATTACTATTATCATTTTAATTTCCTCAATCACCTTAGGAACCACCACAATATTTCCTTCCCATTTTTTCTCATGCACTCCCTTGAGACTATGCTCGATGCCACTGAAGCCATCAATGCGAGTAAAAATTTCACCATTCTTCATCAGGGTCTCATTTCTAGGCTTTACCATTTTCATTCGTCCCTTTTCCATCCTCATCCCATCATGGTTGTTGATGCCTCCCGACCCACCTCTGTTGAAGAAGCCCCAATCTCCTCTGCCCCTCGTCGACTAGTGTCATGGATACCCCTGGCCCAAGTAAGAAGCAATGCATTAAAAACCCTTCCTTGAAAGTTTCACCGCATGACACCTTCCCCTCGCTGGGTCCCATGGTGGAAAGCATGGAGAAAAAATGCATTGCCCCACCCCGAGAGGCAAGGCCAAAGCCTCAAAGAAGACTAAATTCTAGCTCCACCACATTGACTCGGATATTGAGATCATCGAGGAGACTAATACTCCTCGCTAGTCCAATAGACTGGTTACCAAGAAAGAAAAAGGGAAAAGTTTCAAAGAGATTTTGGATTTTGACAATGGGGATGAGAGTGTGAGTAGGAGTAAGGAGAAGGATGTGGGTGAGGAGGCTTTCTCGAGTTCTGCTAGCAACTCCTCCCATGTTTTTGAAAGTCTTAAAAGGGGCCTTGCCAACATTAAAATAAAGGAGGTCAAGCCTTGTACTTCTAACATCGCAGAGGGTAAGGATCCTATGGAGGAAGGCCAGAGCAAACAGGATGTTGCCTGGGAGGAGATTGTCAATATGACAAAAAAAATTGAGAGCTTGGAGAAAAGACTGCAGGAGGTCACTCAGTTTTCCTTGAAGATCATGCACAGGTTTGCCACTCTCTTTGTCTGTTGCAAAAGGATAAGGCTGTGAACGATGCGGAGGAAGACCCTATCAACAAGGAACTGCTTAAGTTCCTCTCTGAGGATTGGGCTACTATTACACTTGCTAACCCATGCAGTGGAAAATAGTTTTAGTTTTTAGTTGGTTTTTCATTTTTTGACTGGGGTGGGTTGTTTCAGCCTTTGATCATGTCTTGTTTATTAAAATACTTTGTTGATATGTTTAACTTCCTCTATAACTGGTACGACCCTTGGTGGTCTATGACTTTATATCATGCTATCATGATGGACTCTGCTAGTAGCTTTAGATTGGTTGTGTGTTTTTTGTGATGTTCTTGATATGTTCTACTTAGGGTGATGGTCCAATTTTTAGACTTGTTATCACTATGATGTTAGTGTTAATCTATTGTGAATGGTCGTGGTTGCCTTGTTTTAATGGGACAACACCCTTGTTATGCTGCTTTTAATATCAAAAACTTATAAATTTAGGTGAATATGATTTAATCATGTATTGAATATTGTGGCAAATTTTTGAGTTAAAAATTCTAATAAAATAAATTCTTTGGTGATTTAAATAAGACTAAAATAAAATTTTATAAAAATGTGGTGATTCAAGTCTCGTTACAACTTGAACTATTAGTCAAATTTGGATTCCAAAATTTCAACTATTAGCCAATTGGTGAATATTAGCCATTAAAAAAATCATTGCCAGATATGTACTTTTGAAGTTCTAAATTCTCTATTTTTGATATAGATTTGAATGTTGGAAGGGTTAATATATGTGTTTGGAAATGAATTACTAGAAAACTCCACCTTGTAAAAAAATCACATAGACAAATTTTCCATCCTAGCTAGTCAATATTTGACTAAAAAGGAACCTTGGATTGGGATTCCTTTCTTTTCAAGAGGAGTAGAGTGATCTATTTTTCTACTTATAGTTGGTTGTGCTAAAAATTCCATCAATGAAACTTGCACTAGAAGGATATTCCTTTCAAACCAAACTAAAATAAACAACCTTCCATTGAACCAAATAGGGAGTGGCTCATTTATTATTTCATAGTGAACCTAGTCACCAATTAATTAAGTCAAGATATTCAAGTGAGAGGTACAAAAGAATAGCCTATGGGAACCTTTTTTCAACCACACAACCCTATCTTGATGAATCGAATTGTAATCCTTGTCATAGATTCTATTCTTGTAGATGTTGTGCCACCACTAATAAAAATAGCTTTATTTAGAGCATATAAAATTTATCATCTCAAAATTCTTGTATATCTAAATGAATCACCCAAAAACCCTAAGAAATTCAATCCTAAGTTTGTTTACAAAGAGTCTAAAACAACTAAAAATCATGTTAAAATTTTTAGGGAAATATGTAACCGAGCTCAAATTAAACATGAAGATGTAGCTTGTTGTCTTTTTCCTTATTCTTTGGGAGAATCTGCATACAAAGAGTATTTGAATTTATCTCATAGATCCATCAGGCCATGAGAGCAAGTATAAAATAATTTTTCAAATCAATTCAAGATCTAGACACATACTCGACCATTCTATATCATCAATTTATTATGTGTAAAAGAGATCCCAATGAACCCTTAAGTATATATAATACTAGGTTCCATAAATGTATAAGAAAATGACCGATCCCTACAACATAGTAGAAGCAACCATGATATTGACTTATTTTAGGTCCTTGGATCCTTTAACTATTTTAGAAGGTTACTAGAAATGAACATAGACACCTTAGAAAAGCTTTATAATGAGGTTGTCACATTTTCTCAACAAATGGATCTAATTGTAGAAGGGGCCTTCATATATTTACCTTCATTGGTCTTACCTAGCACAAATAATTAGATTCATTCTATAAATAATGTGTTGGTCAATCACACGCCATTAATGAATCCCATCCCTATACTTGATTTATTATTTGTATCTCTTGGATGTAATTGCAATGTATAATGTCAAGTAGGATAATGTAGGTTAGGTGAAATTTACCTTGTAAACCTATGTCATTTTTATGCCCATGTTTCTTGGAAAGTGTCTTAGGGGACATGAGAGAAATTCATTTAATATTGGCAATATTGTAATTATATTTTCAAGAGAAAACTTAATATTGGTGGAAGTTACACATCAACAGAGGAAAAATTATTCCTCCTAGGCATCCACATTGGGAATGGAAAGCTCTTGAGTGGTGTGCCCAAGTTTGGAGGGAAACATGTGTACATTAGTTCTCCATCTAGAAGTTAAAAAATCATTGGAGCATCCTAAATGGTAGAAGAGAAAAAGGCTATGGATTAGGAACCCATGTTGGAGCCTTGTGCATATTAATTAATTTACTATCATGAATCTTGGTCTTCTAGGGAAGGGGCGTTGGTTTTTTCAAGTGATTTTAGCATGTCTTATTTCAGTTTACCATTGTGGTTTTACCTCCCACAAGTTCTATAAATTGGAGCCATGAGATGGTAGTTTCATCATGTGTTATTTACAAGTGTATGGAAGCATTTGAGTTGTAGGAGATTAGCAAGGAAGTGTATTGTGGTGTATCTCTCTTGTGAAGATAAATAATATACTTGCCCTCTTTTCTCATGTGGAGTTTTTTTCTCAAAAGGGTTTCTTCACATAAATCTAGTGTCATATTTGTTTCTTGATTTTTCTATTATGGTGAATGTGCAATCACATACATAATATAATTTGGTAATATTATTTTCAGATTTGAATTCGCATACATAAGTTAATATTGTTGCTTAGTTTCACCCCATTTTCTATAGAATGACTACCTAGTTGATTGCCTCCTAATACAAGGGAGTGAGCTTAAGGGCTCCACATGGTTGGGTGGTGTTGAATCACCATTATGGGAAATAGATGCTTTGGAGAATCTTGTAAATTATGTAAGGATTTTCTTACCTTGTAGATGTATCAAAATATAACTTTGTACTTGTAGAAACCCCAATTTTGATATCATATCCTTAATTATTAAAATTCTAAATGTTAATTAATTATCTCATTCTACCTTATAATTAATTAAATAACATATTATTTAACTAATTATCCCATTTCATCTTCTAATTAATTAAGTATTGTATTATGTAATTAATTATTTCATCCTATCCCATAATTGATGTAGGAGCATATAGGGGTAATAGCAATCTTGCATCACCAAAAATACTGCTAATTTATTTTTTTGTTGTTTTCCATAAGGGCTAAGGTGTGGAAAATAAATATTTTAATTTTCAATAATATGATTTCCCTTGTGGTGATATGCAAATACAATTTTTGGAGGAAATATGTTGAGGTAAATGTTTCTAAGGAATAATTGAAAAAATACTACTTGTGGGCATCCCATTATTGGTAGGGACCACTTGGGGTGCATGTTCTTGTATGTTAAATTGTATGCCTTGCATGCAATTACATGTTTGTGCCACAAGCTTTGTATGTTGCATGTACATATTTGGAGCCGTCGAAGCCACCTAGAATCAAACAAGGTTTCATACTTGACCAAATTTGATTGGACATGGTTTAGGTGCCCATGTGAAGGCCATGTGAGAAATGAGTAATTTTATTATTTTTATGATTATTTCTCCAAATGGGGTGTGGGTTTTCCAAGGAGCTATTTTTCTTGTGGTTTTGGAAAACCATAGTGGTTTTTCTCATTCACAAATCTATATATTCAGCCCTTGTCATTTGGGAAGATGTCTTTGGGAGTTTTTATAGGTGAGATGGGGAGATGTTGCTAGATTGAAGAGAGGATTTGAAGACTCCGTTGTTGTAGATTTCTATTTTCATAGAAGCCCATATTTTTGGAGCTAGTGAGCTCTACATTTTAAGAGATAGTGAGCTAGTGAAGTCCATGTGAAGGGAGTTTGAGAGCTTTAGTTGAAAGAAGGTTGAAAGAGACCCAGAAGATATTTTTGTTGCAGGTTTGGATGTGTGCTAAAACAAAAAGAAGAGTGATGATTTCATGGTTTGTTTGCAGTAGTGGTTTCTAATGACGAATGTAGTGATTTCTTTAATGTTATACAATATATTTATTTCAAATTTTTAATGGTTTTTCATTAGCCTATGTGGCTGAAAAGTAATGTACTTTAGTTATTCTTTGTTTTTGTATGAATTCATGAGTTTTTGAATGAGAAACGTGAGACCTTACTTGCAGATTTTGCTGTTGATTTAAACAATTTCTAGGTTGAATTTTTAGATTTTTGTGAGTATGTGAATGAGGGTTGGTTTCTTCTACATCAGTGGTATTAGAGCATGAGTTAATGAGTGTGCAGGTAGAAGTACCGATGTGAGGCAGTTTGCACTAGAATCTATGGCTGTGTGTGTGTGTGTGGGTGATTTGTGTGTAGACAGATTGTCAAATGTGAGGTAGTCTATACTAGAGAAGATGGGATGGGTCATGATGAGGCCCATAAGAGTTTTATTCTAGGAACAATATTGGGAAGAAGTGGAAAATAGGAAGTACCATGAAGAATTTGGAAAGCTCCAGATTGAAGTAGATGTATCGGAAAAAATGTGTTATTCCTTGCATAACCACCCCATTTTATTTTTGATCAAAATGGGCCCCCCTCTTTGTTGTTTTGGTGTTTTATTTATTTGCCTTTTCCCTTTCTTGGTTTTTACCCTAAGGGTTGTTTCCATTTTTGGGCTTTGATTTCTTGTTTTCTGCCTTGTTTTGGAATCAGGATTCTGATTGAACTTGCACATTTCCTCGAAAAGTGCAAGTTCTATTTCGTTCTCTAACTCCGCATTATTTTTCTATTTGAAATCAGAATTCTGATTCAAACTTGCACCTTTCCTCAAAAGGTTCAATTTCATTGTGTTTTTCTGATCCTGAGCCTTTGGTTGGAATCAGATTTTCAAATCCACCTGCACTTTTCTTTGAAAGGTTCAAGTTTGGTTTATTTCTTCGATTCTATGTGTGTTGATTTCTTACCTCTAGTCCATTTGGAAATGTGATTTCCGATCATACTTTTTCAATGATAGTCAAGTTCCAAATCCAACTTTGATTCTGAAACCCGCTCACCAACGACATTTAATGCTAATAACTCCGCACGTACGAACCTAATATTTAATCGGATTTCTCCCATGATTGTGCTCACAAGTGCATTTCGTTTTCACTGGGAGCAAAGCAAAAGAGTTGTGGAACATTTGAGATTAGGTGTTTGAGGAATCATTGTTTTGAGTCGACGATCATTTATTTAAGGTAGGGTCTTCCCTGTCCTTTTTCCTTCATTTTTTTTTTCGTTTTCTTCTTATTTTTCATGTTTCTTTTGGCGTGTTTTTGTGTGGTTGTTTGGATCATTTTTGTCTTGTGTTTTTTAGTTTTTCTTTTTTTTGGTTTTTGGGTCTTGTTATTTTTACATTTTGATTTTGGGTTCTTGCATTATTTTTGTTTTGGTTTCATTTTGTTTGGGTTTTGCTTTTCCTTGGTTTTGCATGCCACGTTTTCACGAGTTTGATTTTTTTTCCCTTTTTAGCTAGTGTTTCCATACAAATTTTAGGTTTGACCATAGGTTTTAAATTTTAGGCCTTTCAAAAAATTCTTCACCCACCTAATTTGGTTCAAATCCTGAGTGAAATTCGGATCCTAAAATCTGTATTCCAAACTTGCTATATTTTTTTCTTTAGCCATTTGGAAATCCAAGTTTCAAATGAACTTTTTGACTGAAAGGTTAGGTGCTATGTGCTTTCCCGATTCTAAAATATGACCTTGTATTGTTGTGCATTTTCTTGACTTAGCCATTTGGAATTCCAAATTATGAATGAACTTTTTGATTAGGGGTCAAGTTCTATGTGCTTTTTTTATTTTGATTTCTAAAGCCTTCACAATAGACAAAGGTCCATTGAGTTTTCATAACTCCAAAGGTCATTTTAATGCTTTGTTCTTATTAGAATTTTGAATTTTGAACAGACCTATGAACCAAAAGGCCATGTTCTAAATGCTTTTCCAATCCCGACTTCCAATAAGAGTCAAACTTTAAACACTTTATTCTAGCTAAGTTCAATTGGAATTTTGAATCTTGATTGGACTCAAAAGCTAAGAGCCAAGTTCCATGTGCAATTCTGATTTTGATTTCCACTAACAATGAATAAGTTCCATCAGAATTTTGAGTTCCAAACCAACCTTTTTACCCAAGGTTTAGGTTCAAAGTGCTTTTCCAGTTTCAATTTCTGATATTAACAGACAAGTTTTACTACTTTTTAATAGAGTTTTGTTAGAGCTTATAATTCTGATAGAACATGTTTTAGAGGGTAAATTTTGTAATGTATTCTTGATGAAATTCTCCTTTTTTTTGCTTCTTAGGTATCATAAATGTTTTATTCAAAGGAGAAACCTAGTGTCGAAGAAGTAGAGAAAGATAAAAAAGCTAAGTGGACAAAACTAGACCATACCCATTACACAATGAAGTATAAATACCAAGGTGCTCCTGTGGTGTCCAAGTTCACATCCAAGGTGATTAAGATTACTGATACAATGTTGGGACACATTGACTTGGATGCATTCAAGAAGGATACATTTGATGACAATGCCAATCCAAGAGCTAAGAGGATAACAACTTTAGGGTTTTCTCATGTGGAATCCTTCCCTATTGATGTTCATTGTCTTGAATTTATTCTAGCATTAGTAGAGGCTTACAACCCCACACAAGGTAAGTGTATTGACCAATGGGAAAATGAAATAGTTGACTTATCTCTGAACATGATCAAGATAGTGTTTAATCTTCCACCCTACCCTCAACTAATGATGGTAATAGAAGATGAGGCATTGCAGCAATATGAAAAGGATGTAAGCACACACCAATGACACATGAATAAGAATTGGTTAAAATATGGTAAGAAATCTATTCCCATGCTTCCTAAAAATTTCAAGAGGTCATATTTCTTCTTAGAATTTGGGAATATTATCACACTATTAAGCAAAGTAATGGGCAAGTAAAGCTCCCACATGTATGAGAATTGGATGTTTCATTTTATTGAAGTGATCTTGAAGGGTATAGTGTATTTGGATTTGAGGTAGATTGTTTTTCAATAATATTAATAACTAGCTCACTAAGGTAAAGGACTCAAAGGAGTTCTACATGTCATCATATGTTATATATTGTGTAGCTAGGATGGGAAATTTCCCAGGTTTGAACATTGTAGGAGTTAGAGGTGAAGGGCCTAGACAAAGAAAATATGGGAATATTATGACCATCTGGAGCTCAAATCCTAAAAGAGACATTTTAAGAGAGTGAATGATTCTTTTCTATATGTTATAATTACTCAGGTGTTAGGAGATGTGAGGTTTATATTGAATAAAAAATCCATGGAATTGGTGAAACAATGGGGGAACTAGTTCATCCAGTATCCTAAGTCAACCTACATCTACTTGTGGGGGTATGAAGGGGCACCATTTCTATTGCCTAGATGTTGCAGCAATAAATGGATTTTGATTGAGTTCTCCTAAAAAATGAGGGGGGTTAACCTCAAGTTTAGTAGCAAACATAAAGGTGGAGAGGTCAAGTATCCAATTAACCTTGGTTTCTATCAATGCACATCTATTGGAACTGCCAGGTTAGAAATCAAGGAGTTACAGGTAGTTAACTTCAAGTTATATCAGGGAAGGAAAGACTTTGACCCAAAAGGGAAATTGAATAATCTATATTCATCCCACATCATGAGCCCCACATAGAGGATTTCTAGGCAAATTTAAAAGATGAATTTGAAGCAAGAAAGAGGAAATATGAGAGGTTAACCATCCCTAAGATGAGGGTATTTAAGGTGAAAGAAGATATACCTAAAAATATGTCAAACAATGGTTTAACCCTTGATCCTCAATATGATAGGGAGTAAGTGGATACTCAAAATTTGGCACCCATCAATTGGGAAGAGTGTAACATTGATGAAATTTGTGCAAAGGTGGTGGAAAGAAGTTTGGGATGGATTATTGAACTATTGAAAGATAGGAAGAACAAGGGTAAAAGGAAAGAGACACAAGGACAAACATCTTCCTCTCCTCCACCTAGGAAATACAAGAGGATCAAGAAGTAGACTCCACAAGTAGGAGAGGGAGAGGTTACAATGGAAAAGGTCACAAAAGCCTTCTAGAAGGCTACAAAATCACTTACCAAGTTGCCATTGTAGGGGTTGTTTTAGGGTTGGGTGCCCAACTAATTTCCACTATATATCCAAAAACAAAGGTTTCTCAAGAGGTTCTTGTTGTTGTTCCTTCACGAACTGAGGAAATAGATACTGAAGAAGCTCCCCCCATCACTCCCTCAACAACAGAGATACCAACTAAAGATGGGGAACAAACCCCTATAATAACAGTCATAGAATCTCCTCTCTCCTTAGATTCTGATGAGACTCCTCTTCAAGAGGAAGGAAGAAGATGAGGAAGAATTTGAGGAGGAAGGTGTAGAGTTTCAAGAAGGAAACCTCTGGAGAGAATAAAAAATTGGACATGTCCTAACAGAGGATGAGAAAAAGGAAATGATGGAAAGTGCTAAAAAGAAAGTTGTTGAGGATGAGGCTGCAGAAGAGGAAGCTTGGATAAAATATATGGAACAAAAAAAGGAGCTAGAAATAAAGAAAATTGAAGAGATAAAAGCTCAAAATGAGAGGCTTGAAAAAGAAAATATTGAAAAGGAGAAGCTCAAATAAGAGCAAGTTGAGAGAGAGAGAAGTTGGAATAGGAAAAGGCCAAACAAGTGCAAACAAAGGTGAGTGGAGGAGAAGAGCAGCCCTGACAAGAAAAACAAATGACAACCACTACTATAGCTCCCACATGGCTCAAGCTTAATCTAGAGAAGAGGCAATATGCGTTGGCTCAACCAATGAGTTGAGATGATATGATGAAAGAAATAAAAGTGGAAAAACCAAAGAAGAAGTCCAGGGTTATACATTCCACTAAGTTAATCATTGAGGGATATTTGATTGTAGAAATTGCTACTCCATTGGTTGATAAGGATGATCGAGAATTGCAAGTTTCAGATTGTCAGGTAAGCATAGTCAATTTGGGAAATGTTGGTGTAATTAATTAATTAATTATTACACTAGCATACGTTAACTTAGGTCTTGCATTTAATCATTAAGTCCTAGGTTGCATTATTAGATAAATCATTTAATAAATGGGATAATATTCCCTTTCCTAGTTTGTAGGGATAAGATTCCTTCTAGAAGATGAGTTGTCCTTCTAGAACTTATCTCCTCATTTAATGTTCTTCACCATTAGGGTTCACATCATGTTGTCACATGTTGTCTGATCTTGACACATGGCAACATCTCATGCATATTAGGTTTTTCCTCTTGCCTATATATTCAAGGCATCTTGTACATTTGTAATATATCCTTTTATATCAATATATCATATCAAGATTGAATCTCTATTGTGCATGCCTAGTTGCAACACTTTCTGGGTGGTTGATTATCTTTCTTGGCTTAAAGATCCTACATCGAAGACTGCAGCTTCAAGGACTGTGCATCCATAATCCCAACATGGTATCAGAGCTTATCCAGTGAAACGTCAACCCTCGATCAAGAAAGTTGGTGTGCAGATTCTCCGCAGGCTTGAAGGTTTCCATTAAAGGCTACTTGTTTCCACCCAGGGACCAAGCTGATTTCTGAAGCAGATTGAGTCAAATCCGAGCTCGCCATTGTCTTCAGAAGGCCTCGAAACCCTAGGATCACCTGCCCATTCATCAAAATCAGATACATCAACCCGGGAGCTTCAGAGGTATTTTTAGGGTTTGCAAAATCAATCGTACTATCCGTACAATTTGCAGCAAAAAATCTCCCTTTGCAGTTGTCCTCTGAGGCAAAAAATTTTTATACGCAAGCCATTTTCTATTTTTAGAAAAAAATCAGGGCATTTTATTTATATTATTTGGCAAAAAATATATTATTTGTGGATTTTATATAGTTGCAAAAGAAAAAATTTGGGTGACCTGGTATTATATTCTCCTGTCGGCATCCTCTTTTATTCCATCGGCTTCAATAAATCTATCGGTCAGCTTTTTTGGAGGATTTGTTCTTTTTTATATAATTGGCATTTTATTTTTGATTTTTAATTGCATATATGCAATATTAAAAATCAATATTTATATCTTGGTCGGTTATATTTTAAAGTCTGCAGAAATTCTTTTTGGTTGTCGGCCACATTGAATGCCTGTGCAGGAAAGACTTTGTCGGCCATTTTTTGCAGGGTCGTACTCTGGACGGACCCATCCCATCACACCATCCCGTCCAAGTGGAGTCCACTCCCTTCGCCGGTGGTCTCTTCCGGCCAGTGTTCTCCCTGCCGGGCCTGTGTTCTTTTTTCGGTCCGCACCTGTTGGTGTGTTTTTTTCGTCGCCGGCGATCACAAACTCCCGTCTGCCGGCATATTCATCGGCGACCATTCTATCACCAGAGTTTGTTCCGGCCGACCACCGACAGTTCAACCACCGGCGGTGTCTCCTACTAGCGGCACCACCAGCATCTCCGCCCGGCCGCCACCAGGGGTGGCGCACATTTTTTTTGCCACTATATTTGCTACGGTCATATGAGTGACCGAGACTTAGCACCCGGGGTGCTTATATTTTGCCCCTGATTAGCCTGCAGGTGCCCAATCAGGGCCTTTTTTTTCATTTGATCATAACTTTCACCCAGGGTATCAATTTTTTGCAAACGATATACTGTCGGAAAGGGAATTTTGCGTACTTTCCAGTGGTGACATCCATTCTGCAAAATTTTGCTTGCAGAAAATTCTACATCCAACTGAAGACAAAACCCTAATTTGGACATAAAAGCTTGTATCTTCGCAACCGCTCGTCGGATTTCAGTGATTCCAGCGGCATCAGGAAGGTGATTCAGAAATCCTTTTCATCAGTTCAGCCCCTTGATCAGTTTCAGCTCCAGGTACTCTTGCACAATAGTTTTTTCAATTTGGTGTATTTGATCAATAACCTGGTTATTTTGAAGCTTGGGAAGATTTTTTTTTTTATCCGGGTTGCATCACTTCAGTTGTACATCATATTTGGAAGTATTTATTTGCTGTTGAAGGTCATTTGTCTTTATTTTTTTTGTGGAGAAATTTCATTATGGGGCTTGCATATTTCTCTCCTTCTTTGGTTATGTTGCACGAGGGTAACTATTCCCAATGGCGAGATGGGATCTGCCACCATCTTCAATCACTTGATTTGTTGCCACATATATTTGGTATTGTTCCTCATCCGAGTGAAGGTATTCATGAACTTGCTTGGAGTTGCAGCAGATATATTATTTTGGAGATTATTTCTATGCACGTTGATTGTGATGTTTTGAATGCTATTGATCATTGTGATTGTCCTCACATTCTTTGGACTAAGCTTTGGGAGATCTACGGAGATTCAGATTCTCCACCATTCCCCAATGGTCATGATTCAGAATGTCTTTCTTTAGATCAAGTTCCCTATGATGATATTGTTATGCAGGAAGTTGATTGCCTTGATCTTTCCGAAGAGGTTGACAAGGTTTCCTTCGGTGCTTCTTCTTCATCAGAGACAGTTGGTATCCCTTCACATTCAGTGATTCCTTGTCCAGAATCATTGATTGCGGCTTCCACTATCATCATTGATCAAGACACATTCAGTTTTTCAGACTTGACATCACATGATGGCTTTGTTTCAGGTATCATTGCCTTGGCCACCTCTACAGGTTTGGAGAACATTCTTGAGGGGGTATCACTCCTCTATTCTGATTTCACTTTGGAGAATTGTTTTGAGTCTCCTCATTCTTTTGTCTCAACCTTGATTGGGAATTCAGAGACTACATTGGAGGCATTGAGTTTCTCTTCAGAGCTTTCATATCCGAGACTTCTTCCCTGTCATTCCATTCAAGACTTGAAGTTTCTTCAGCATCCACCATTGGATTTGCTTTAGACTTCTTTCAGTGGCTTTGAGGACACTTCATTTAGGGGGGGCTATCAAGTCTCCATCACATTCATCATATCCATCATATCTCAGTCTTTGGATATTGTTCAGCATCAGTTTCTGCATCATCCTGGTTTGTCACCCTCTTCATTGTTTGGGACTATGGCATTTTCTTCATCAGACAAGGAGACAGTTGAGCAGCGTTCAGAGACATCATCATCCATCTTCATCCTTCCTTCCTTCAATTCCTATCCTGAATGGAAGCATCTCTCCACTTGCAGTTGGTTTTGTTTCTTCCGAAAGGGAGACAAGTTGTTTGTCGACATTGGATCTTGTTCTGTCTTCAGACACTTACCTTTTTTGTAGGTGATCACATATTTTGGGGGGGCTACATAGTCTCTCTCTTTCCCTCCTATGGGGGGGATTTTGATTGCATTGTATCCATGTGACGGATGGTGTTCTTGGGGGGTATTTGGGAGTCCTCCATCCTTCCCATCCTATCTCACATTTCTGCATTTTCATCTCCTTTTTGGAGAGGGGTTTGTTCCTACTGGTTTTCCCTTTTCTCCACGCTTGTGGGATATTGTTTGCATCTTCATGTACAT